>NC_059610.1:250907-440907 GCF_020424385.1 Procambarus clarkii | reverse complement strand
TGCCAAAGTAAACAACATGAGAAGAGTGTATTCTGTGCCCCGGGCGAGGCCTTGAGGCCCTCTGGTGGTGGTGCTCCTCTGCTGGGGTATGTGAGTGGTGGTGGTGCTCCTCTGCTGGGGTATGTGAGTGGTGGTGCTCCTCTGCTGGGGTATGTGAGTGGTGGTGCTCCTCTGCTGGGGTATGTGAGTGGTGGTGGTGCTCCTCTGCTGGGGTATGTGAGTGGTGGTGGTGCTCCTCTGCTGGGGTATGTGAGTGGTGGTGGTGCTCCTCTGCTGGGGTATGTGAGTGGTGGTGGTGCTCTGCTGGGGTATGTGAGTGGTGGTGCTGCTCTGCTGGGGAATGTGAGTGGTGGTGGTGCTCCTCTACTTGGGTATGTGAGTGATGGTGCTGCTCTGCTGGGGTATGTGAGTGGTGGTGCTGCTCTACTGGGGTATGTGAGTGATGGTGCTGCTCTGCTGGGGTATGTGAGTGGTGGTGGTGCTCCTCTGCTGGGCTATGTGAGTGGTGGTGGTGCTCCTCTGCTGGGGTATGTGAGTGGTGGTGCTCCTCTGCTGGAGTATGTGAGTGGTGGTGGTGGTGCTCCTCTGCTGGGGTATGTGAGTGGTGGTGGTGGTGCTCCTCTGCTGGGGTATGTGAGTGGTGGTGGTGGTGCTGCTCTGCTGGGGTATGTGAGTGGTGGTGGTGGTGCTCCTCTGCTGGGGTTTGTGAGTGGTGGTGGTGGTGCTCCTCTGCTGGGGTTTGTGAGTGGTGGTGGTGGTGCTCCTCTGCTGGGGTATGTGAGTGGTGGTGCTCCTCTGCTGGGGTATGTGAGTTGTAACACCCAGGACCTCCCTCCCCCTTAGAGTTCACACCCAGGGAAGCCTTCTCCAAGAGGTCAGCCCAGATGACCTCCGGTTTATCTTGTATATTGATTAAACATTCCTGGGTTAGTCTTAGTCAGCATAGTTTCAAGTATGTAATATTTCATGTAAGGGAATTAGACTCCAGATTCTTATGTGTAAACATCCTTGGATCTCCCCCTTTTGGCCAGGTCAGAGGTCAGTCACACACGTAATTAATAACTCCTCTCTTGAAGAGTGTATGGTGAATGTCAAACAAGCTTATTGAAATATTTCTTGAGTGTTTGTACACGTGTGGCCGAGCTTTTTTACGTTCTTGGGGCAGGTCTCCCAGCAGATCTCCCCCTCCCCCTGTGGGGGTTGTATATAGAGGTCCTGTAGGGACTTAGTAAGGACAGAGTGCCGGACACCGGGGTCCAGAGAGGGCTGTGAAGAACATCTCAGCCAGGGAGAGACAGAGGTCTTAAGGTAACGTGTGTGATCTCTGAGGTTTTGTTCCATGTCCAAATTACTTAAATTTTTGCCAGTGTTAGAGTAGGATTTATAAGTGGTGATTGACATAATTTTGGTCTCAATAAAACTCATGTTAAATTTCCCGTCTGTGTCAATTGTTGAATCCTCTTAGCCTTTTGGATATAGTGGCTGACAACCGTTTCCATTATTAATGACAGTCATAGAAAGTACTCTCCAAGTCAAGCAATGTTTCTTGCCTCGTTGCTTGATATAGTCTCAATGGTCAAAGGCAGATGATGGCAGCGTATTTCATCCTGTGTTAGCATCTCCTTGTTGGCAGTGTACTTTGTAGTTCCGGTGTAACCATCATATGTCAGCCCATAACAGTGTTACCAAGTGCAACCAATGGGGAAGTGTTACTCAGGATAAGTAGTGTTTACATTATTAGTTTAGTAACCATTATAGTGGTGGTGCACTTCATAGTAAGTGGTACAAAAGAGCGGTGCTACAGAGTGGTGGTGGTGCTCCTCTGCTGGGGTATATGAGTGGTGGTGGTGCTCCTCTGCTGGGGTATATGAGTGGTGGTGGTGCTCCTCTGCTGGGGTATATGAGTGGTGGTGGTGCTCCTCTGCTGGGGTCTATGAGTGGTGGTGGTGCTCCTCTGCTGGGGTATATGAGTGGTGGTGGTGCTCCTCTGCTGGGGTATATGAGTGGTGGTGGTGCTCCTCTGCTGGGGTATATGAGTGGTGGTGGTGCTCCTCTGCTGGGGTCTATGAGTGGTGGTGGTGCTCCTCTGCTGGGGTATGTGAGTGGTGGTGGTGCTCCTCTGCTGGGGTGGAAGATCGCGGATATTGGAAAACAGGACTCATAACCGGACAGATCTGACCACCGAACGCATCCTAACCGGACAGATCTCACCACCGGACACATCCTAACCGGACAGATCTCACCACCGGACACATCATAACCGGACAGATCTCACCACCGGACACATCCTAACCGGACAGATCTCACCACCGGACACATCATAACCGGACAGATCTCACCACCGGACACATCCTAACCGGACAGATCTGACCACCGGACACATCATAACCGGACAGACCTGACCACCGAACACATCCTAACCGGACAGATCTCACCACCGGACACATCCTAACCGGACAGATCTCACCACCGGACACATCCTAACCGGACACTTCTGACCACCGGACACATCCTAACCGGACAGATCTCACCACCGGACACATCCCAACCGGACAGATCTCACCACCGGACAGATCTGACCACCGGACACATCCTAACCGGACAGATCTGACCACCGGACAGATCTCACCACCGGACACATCCTAACCGGACACATCCCAACACACTCCCTCCCTCTCTGACACTCATCATAGGTATCATTATACATATCTTCATCATTAAACTCATTATCAGCGCCGATATTGTCATTATCATCATTATCAGAACACTAGGGGGGCCGTGACCCCCTTAGAGTGCCCCCGGGGAGCTCATTTACCCCGGGGGGCTTCTTGGGGTTACTTTCCTACCCTGTGGGGAGGGGGATTTACCTTCTTTTCTGTGGGGAGGGGGATTTAACGTCTACCCTGTGGGGAGGAGGATTTAACGTCTACCCTATGGTGAGGAGGATTTAACGTCTACTCTGTGGGGAGGAGGATTTAACGTCTACTCTGTGGGGAGGAGGATTTAACGTCTACCCTGTGGGGAGGAGGATTTAACGTCTACTCTGTGGGGAGGAGGATTTAACGTCTACCCTGTGGGGAGGGGGATTTAGCTCCTACCCTGTGTGGTAGTTGAGTGGGGTTCGCTCCTAACCTGTGGGATAGATAGGTTGGGGTCGAGCCCCTATCCTGAGGGGTAGTTGTGGGGGGGGGGCCTGTTGACCTGTGGGCAGGTGTTGAGGAGAATACCCACTGGCTGCCCAGGAAGTGTTTGTCAGCTTATATTAACATAATCCAGGGTGATGGTCTCGTTACGTGCACGCACGCTCGCACACACGCACGCACGCACACACCCACCCACCCACCCACGCACGCACCCACGCACGCACCCACCCACGCACGTACCCACGCACGCACGCACACAGACGTTAGAAAGAACTTTTTCAGTGTCAGAGTAGTTAATAAATGGAATGCATTAGGCAGTGATGTGGTGGAGGCTGACTCCATACACAGTTTCAAGTGTAGATATGATTGAGCCCAGTAGGCTCAGGAACCTGTACACTAGTTGATTGACGGTTGAGAGGCGACGTTTTACCACCCGTGTTAAAATATTTATCCTTATCTAAGGTGTCAATTCCTCTTGAGCATTTTGTAGGTTGTGATCATGTCTCCCTTCACTCCTCTGTCTTCCAGTGTCGTAAGGTGCATTTCCCGCAGCCTTTCCTCGTAACTCATGCCTCTTAGTTCTGGGACTAGCCTAGTGGCATACCTTTGGACTTTTTCCAGCTTCGTCTTGTGCTTGACAAGGTACGGGCTCCATGCTGGGGCCGCATACTCCAGGATTGGTCTTACATATGTGGTGTACAAGATTCTGAATGATTCCTTACACAGGTTCCTGAAGGCTGTTCTGATGTTAGCCAGCCTCGCATGTGCCGCTGATGTTATTCTCTTGATGTGGACTTCAGGAGACAGGTTTGGTGTGATATCAACTCCTAGAACTTTCTCTGTCCGTTTCATGTAGGACTTCATCTCCCATTCTGTATCCTGTGTCTGGCCTCCTGTTTCCACCGCCTAGTTTCATTACCTTGCATTTACTCGGGTTGAACTTTAGTAGCCATTTGTTGGACCATTCATTCAGTCTGTCTAGGCCATCTTGTAGCCTCATACTGTCTTCCTCCGTCTGAATCCTCCTCATAATTTTTGCATCATCAGCAAACAATAAGAGGAATAATTCTATACCATCTGGAAGATCATTTACATATATCAGAAACAGTATGGGTCCAAGGACTGAACCCTGCGGGACTCCACTGGTGACGTCTCGCCAATCTGAGACCTCACCCCTCACAGTGACTCGCTGTCTTCTGTTGCTTAGGTACTCCTTTATCCAGTGGAGTACCTTCCCTTTCACTCCTGCTTGCATTTCCAGCTTTTGTACTAGTCTCTGGTGTGGCACTGTGTCAAAGACTTTCTGGCAATCCAAAAATATGCAGTCTGGCCAGTCCTTTCTTTCTTGCCTGATTTTTGTTGCCTGGTCGTAGAATTCAATTAACCCTGTGAGGCAGGACCTGCCATCCCTGAAACCATGTTGGTGTTGTGTCACAAAGTTCATTCGTTCCAAATGTTCCACTGGTTTTTTTCGCACAATCTTCTCCATCATCTTGCATGGTATGCAGGTTAGGGACACTGGCCTGTAGTTCAGTGCCTCCTGTCCATCACCCTTCTTGTATATCGGGACTACGTTTGCGGTCTTCCAAATTTCTGGCAGTTCACCTGTTACCAGTGATTTGTTATACACCAGGAAGAGTGGCAGGCACAGTGCTTCTGCTCCTTCCTTTAGTATCCATGGCGATATTCCATCCGAGCCTATGGCCTTTGTCACATCCAACTCTAGCAAAAGCGTCCTTACATCCCCATTGGTAATCTCAAATTCCTCAAGTGGTGCCTGGTTAACTATTCCTTCTCTTATCTCTGGAACTTCTCCTTGTTCTAATGTGAAGACCTCCTGGAATTTCTTATTGAGTTTCTCGCACACTTCTTTGTCGTTTGTAGTGATTCTGTCTACCCCTATCCTCAGTTTCATTACCTGTTCCTTCACTGTTGTCTTTCTCCTGATGTGACTGTGTAGCAATTTAGGCTGACTCTTTGCCTTGCTTGCGATGTCGTTTTCGTATTGTCTTTCTGCCTCTCTTCTCATCCTGACGTATTCATTCCTGGCATTCTGGTATCTTTCTCTGCTCTCCAGTGTCCTGTTATTCCTATAGTTTCCCACACTTTCTATAGTGTGTGTGTGTGTGTGTGTGTGTGTGTGTGTGTGTGTGTGTGTGTGTGTGTGTGTGTGTGTGTGTGTGTGTGTGTGTGAAAAAATAGTTACAGTTGATTGATTGACAGTTGAGAGGCAGGCCGAAAGAGCAGAGCTCAACCCCCACAAGCACAACTGGGTGAATTTAACTGGTGAATACAACAGGTGAATACAACTAGGTTAATACAGTTTCAAATGTAGATATGATAGAGCCCAATAGGCTCAGGAACCTGTACACCAGTTGATTGACGGTCGAGAGGCAGGACTAAAGAGCCAGAGCTCAACCCTCGCAAGCACAACTAGGTGAGTACACTAGGCTAGGAAGAAATAAAGTATTTGGACCTGATGAAGTTTCACCTTGGGTACTACGAGAATGTGCACCTGAGCTGAGCATTCCACTCCAATTAAGCAGGCGATGAGTCACAATAACGTGGCTGAAGTATGTTGACCAGACCACACACTAGAAATTGAAGGGACGACGACGTTTCGGTCCGTCCTGGACCATTCTCAAGTCGAAACGTCGTCGTCCCTTCAATTTCTAGTGTGTGGTCTGGTCAACACCACTCCAATTAATTTTACAAACATTCTTGTACCCAGAAATCGTAGCAGATATATGGAAAAAGGCGAACATTGTACCAAAATATACAAATGGTAGTCGAATCGAACCTCTAAATTATAGGCCCGTATCATTAACAAGTATATTAGTCAAATTATAGACCCGTATCATTAACAAGTATATTAGTCAAATCAGTAAAAAAAATAGTAAAAGTCAAATGGGTTGAACACCTGGTGAGTAATGACATAATAATGGACAGACAGAATGGGGTTCGAACAGGAAGATTCTGTGTAACAAGTCAACTTAGTGTTTACCATAGCCACAGAGATACTACAGGAAAGAGTTTTTATTATTATTATTATTATTTTCTACCACAGACGTGGCCGGACATTTACAATGCTAACCAGCATACCAGGGAGCCGGTCGGCCGAGCGGACAGCACACTGGACTTGTGATCCTGTGGTCCTGGGTTCGATCCCAGGCGCCGGCGAGAAACAATGGGCAGAGTTTCTTTCACCCTATGCCCCTGTTACCTAGCAGTAAAATAGGTACCTGGGTGTTAGTCAGCTGTCACGGGCTGCTTCCTGGGGGTGGAGGCCTGGTCGAGGACCGGGCCGCGGGGACACTAAAAAGCCCCGAAATCATCTCAAGATAACCGCAAGAAGATAGCATATATACATTTTCTTCTGTCCTCCATGGACAGGGTTAGAGAAGTGTTAAACATATAGTTCAGGGGTTTATTGAACAATCAACCACAGAAGGTGATTCGGTGCTTTTAAAATGCTAAGCTAACCTACATACGTAAATACATAGATACACAGATTTACGTATGCCCTACATAAAGTATTAGATGTGTCTTTTACATAGTGTCATTAATGTGCATTTACAAAGGTGAAATGTAATTCTGATCAGCTTCCATATATACATTATACACATACATATACAAGAGGTGGTTGGGTTGACTGTGTCTATCTGGACCTAAAAAAAGGCTTTTCCGTAGAGTCCCACACAAGAGACTGTTCTGGAAACTGGAACATGCTGGAGGGGTGACAGGGAGACTTGTGACATACATGACAAATGTTCTGACAGACAGATGAAGGCAGTAATCAGAGACAATGTATCAGACTGGAGGAGTGTTACTAGCGGAGTACCACAGGGCTCAGTTCTTGCACCAGTAATGTTTATAATAATAATAATAATAATAATTTTTATTTAGGTAAGGTACATACATAAAGAGATTTTACAAAGTTTGTTGATAATGCTAAGATACTGGGGAAGATATGAGACGCAAACTAGATTGTTTTCTCCAAGGAGTGCCGGACCAACCAGGCTGTGGTGGGTATGTGGGCCTGCGGGCCGCTCCAAGCAACAGCCTGGTGGACCAAACTCTCACAAGTCAAGCCTGGCCTCGGGCCGGGCTTGGGGAGTAGAAGAACTCCCAGAACCCCATCAAGCAGGTATATGTGGGCCTGCGGGCCGCTCCAAGCAACAGCCTGGTGGACCAAACTCTCACAAGTCAAGCCTGGCCTCGGGCCGGGCTTGGGGAGTAGAAGAACTCCCAGAACCCCATCAACCAGGTATATGTGGGCCTGCGGGCCGCTCCAAGCAACAGCCTGGTGGACCAAACTCTCACAAGTCAAGCCTGGCCTCGGGCCGGGCTTGGGGAGTAGAAGAACTCCCAGAACCCCATCAACCAGGTATATGTGGGCCTGCGGGCCGCTCCAAGCAACAGCCTGGTGGACCAAACTCTCACAAGTCAAGCCTGGCCTCGGGCCGGGCTTGGGGAGTAGAAGAACTCCCAGAACCCCATCAACCAGGTAATGCCCTTCAAATTGATCTAGATAAAATAAGTGCTTGGAGTGTCAAGTGGCAAATGGAATTCAATGTGAATAAATGCCATGTTATGGAATGCGGAATTGGAGTAAATAGACCACACACACAACCTACAAATTATGTGGAAAGGAATTAAAGAACTCTAAGAACGAGACCTAGAGGTGGTTTAGGATAGTAAACTGTCGCCAGAGGAACACACAAAAAACATTGAGGGGTCCGTCTAATTACCACAAACTACACAAACTACACAAACTTCAGAAAGCTTCCTGGCAATACGTTAGTAATGAATAAATATGATATATTAAGTTAGGCTGACCTAACCTAACCTAACCTAACCTATCCTAACCTATCCTAACCTAACCTAACCTAACTTAACCAAACCTAACCTAACCTAACCTATCCTAACCTAACCTAACCTAACCTAACCTAACTTAACCAAACCTAACCTAACCTATCCTAACCTAACCTAACCTAACCTAACCTAACTTAACCAAACCTAACCTAACCTAACCTAACCTAACCTAACCTAACCTAACCTAACCTAACCGAAGCTTGGATCGTCGACTTGATTTGGCGTCACCAGCTTTTTATTTTCGTCTAATTTCTTTATAAAAAGATACTTTTTCAGATTAAAATTATGTTTTTTCGTGTTGTACATTCAGCACCAACATTATAATGAGTAAATATATCATATTTATTCATTACTAACGTATTGCCAGGAAGCTTTCTGAAGTTTGTGTAGTTTGTGGTAGCTTGTGGTAGTTTGTGGTAGTTTGTGGTAGTTGGTGGTAGCTTGTGGTAGTTGGTGGTAGCTTGTGGTAGTTTGTGGTAGTTTGTGGTAGTTGGTGGTAGCTTGTGGTAATTAGTCGGACCGGTTGTGAGAGGAGCGTATGCGTCGCTTTCCATCTTTTGACTTGCTTTTAAGTATTTGGATGGTGAAATACTATATTAACTGTTCATGACCTTCGTGAGACCAAAATTGGAATATGCAGCACTTGTATGGTGTCCAAATCTCAAGCGGCACATAAATAAACTAGAAAAGATGCAAAGGCACGCTACAAAATGGCTTCCGGAACTGAAAAACACGAGTTACGATTAGAGACAAGAGGCGTTAAACATAGCAAAACTAGGAGATAGAAGAAAATGAGGTGATATGATCACCACCTACCAAATACTAACAGGAATCGATCAAATTGAAAAAGAGGAATTCCTGAAACCAGCAACTTGAAGAATAAGAGGACACAGATTCAAGCGAAGGAAACAAAGGTGCTGAAGAAATATGATAAAATTTTCTTTTACAAACAGAGTGGTAGACGGTTGGAACAAGTTAGGGGAGAAGGTGGTGGAGGCCAAGACCGTCAGTAGTTTCAAAGCGTTATATGACAAAGAGTGCTGGGAAGACGGGACACCACGAGCGTAGCTCTCATCCTGTAACTACACTCGAGTAATTACACACACACACAGCAATTAACACATTATACAATTACCAATTGAGTCCATAATTACTTAACGGAGTTAACAAGTAATGAACGTGGATTTACACCGGAAGGAAATGTCAATATTATTATAGAGGCGAGGAAGACAGCTGTCTCAAGGTGAGGTAGGGAGGGAGGGAGGGAGGGAGGGAACTGAGTGAGGGAGAGACTGAGTGAGGGAACCTTCCCTTCTCTCTCACACACCAACCATTCCATCTTGCCTCACATCCTGACCTAAGTTGACCCATTCTGACCTATGATAGCCATCTCCCTCCTGCTATGGCTATCATAATTCCCCCTACCTTCCCCCCTACCTTTCCTCCTACCTTCCCCTTGCCCAAGGGACCCCCAAACCACTTGCCCTGGTCGGAGGCCCCTCTGATCTCCCCCTAAAACAAACACAGGTCACTGGAAGCGTCACATCTCCCAGATATCTTAACGACTCTGGCGACTCATTCCTGACCTGCAGTGACCTGGTTCAGAGGTCAAACTCCCCTGGGGGGCCGGCTGGAAGTGTCCGGCTCCTGCCCCAGCCCCCCTTAACCCCCCCCCCCCCCTACAGGGGTAGCTGATGCCCCCCCCCCCATCTTGGTCAGATTTGACCTTCCTTCCCCCATGACCTTGTCTCGTCTGGTGATAGTTGTGTTGGGTGGTTGTGTCGTTAACTGTTTGTGTAATTGTTGGCCAGTGACCACAGTTCAGTCATTATGTTGACAACACTCTACATGTAGCTGTTGACAACAGTCACCAATCCCCGACCGTCCACAAGTGATTGGGCACCATTCCTTCCTTCCGTCCCATCCCAAATCCTTATCCTGACCCCTTCCCAGTGCTATATAGTCTAATGGCTTGACGCTTTCCCCTGATTGTTCCATTCCCCTCCCAGCAAGATGGTGCCAAATCGTTCCCGTACGACACCCCAAATACACACGTCTTAATGTTTCTTAAGGGGTTCCATTACGGGGTATTCATGCCCGTGCCACCTCTTGGGTGATTTAATCTTCATCAATCGATCAATCGATCAATCAGGGATTCAAGATCGGATAGAGATAGATCAATAGTTATGTCAAATACCTGAGAAAATAATTCATCTGTCCGCTCTTTGGCCTTAATAACCGCTTGTCAGCTCCACCTGGTCAACACTCTGGCCGAAATGTTGACAGTATTGACCAATCGGTCAATACCTCCTAGACAACGCTGGCCGCGGGTCACTAATCACTTGATTAGTGATCAATTTGCCACATTACACGTACTATAAGACTCAACAGCACAACATATTCACTGAAACATAAACATTCATTAAAATGAAATAGAAAGTCCTGTGACAAGTTCTGTGACAAGTCCTGTGAGAAGTCCTATGACAAGTCTTGTGACAAGTCTTGTGACAAGTCCAGTGGCAAGTCCAATGGCAAGTCCTGTGACAAGTCCTGAAACAAGTCCTATGACAAGTCCTATGACAAGTCTTGTGACAAGTCTTGTGACAAGTCCTGTAACAAGTCCTATGACAAGTCTTGTGACAAGTCTTGTGACAAGTCCAGTGGCAAGTCCAGTGGCAAGTCCTGTGACAAGTTCTGTGACAAGTCCTGTGACAAGTCCTGTGACAAGTCCTATGACAAGTCCTATAACAAGTCCTGTGACAAGTCCTATGACAAGTTTGTCATCGCCAAGGCATGATGACAACATCTGAAGATGATGGAGGAGGGGCGGCTCCACGCCTCACACAATATGTGTCTCAATACATATGTAGACACGTACATGTTTCCTCAAAGCAGTATAGAGCCTACATGACAACAAACTTCATCCCGTTGACCAGACCACACACTAGAAATTGAAGGGACGACGACGTTTCGGTCCGTCCTGGACCATTCTCAATCGACTTGAGAATGGTCCAGGACGGACCGAAACGTCGTCGTCCCTTCAATTTCTAGTGTGTGGTCTGGTCAACATACTTCAGCCACGTTATTGTGACTCCTCGCCTGCAAACTTCATCCCATTTAGGCAGTTAACTCCGGCACTGATACAAATAATGGGTTTGATCCCATTTCCAGCCGTAATATCATTCATGTTAAGAATATCCCAGCTCCCAGATAGCAGACCCTTAACCTGTTCCTCTTATCTCTGGCATTAAAAGCTGTATCCAAATACCTCACCAAAATTCATTTAGCTACTTTGTGAGTAGCTTGGGGGACCGGTGGTTCCTTACCCGCCAAACAGACACCGAAACTACGACGTTGGTACAACGTTCGAACAAGTTTTAACACTCCCTAACCAGTTATAACAGCCAATATAGCAAGTTGTAACAACGTTCTAATACGTCATAAACACGTTAAGCCAAGATGTAACAACTTTATTACAAGTTGTAACAAGCGGAAAATAGAAATAGTTTCGGTTTGTGTTTCCAGGGTAGTTATCTTGTCTCTTGGGTGATGTCTCGTTATCTTATCTCTTGGGTGATATCTCCCTACAGCATTCGTCTTCCAGCATGGGGGGATGAGTAGGTCTTTAGGACATCTGTAGGCGGCCTTGACAGAGTCTTTTTAAGACCCCTTGTTCTTTACGATACTCCAAGACGAAGACTTTCTTATGTTGCTCTCCTCCTTGGCTTCCTCTTGAGGGAAGACCCGTTGGGTCATCTGCCTTACCTTGAGGTTACCTTGAGGTGCTTCCGGGGCTTAGCGTCCCCGCGGCCCGGTCGTCGACCAGGCCTCTTCGTTGCCTTAACTACTACTCCCGCAGCGACTCCAACTGTGTCCTCAGAGCTCCACATACATCCACCAGCTCTCTCGCTGCACCTTACATTATTCACCTCAAAACGGAATCCATTGTGTTTTTGCACTGATCAAAAGGTGTTAAAATAGGTATGAAATTTCAACTGATTGGCCAAAATGTCGTGGTGAGAGTGGTCAGAAACAAGAGAGTGGTAATCAACCAATCATAATCAACCAAATCAACCTGGTGAACATGGGCCCAGGCGCACCAGCACTCCCTTTCTACCTGTTCACAAAGTGCACAAATAATCTACCTGTGAAGGTAGACTTGTAATTTGTCGCGATTCGTGAAGGATACTGAACTGATTAGCACAATATAACCAAAGTAAGGAGCTAAAGAGGCAACAAGCGGGCCGTACAACCGGACACTGTAGACTTCAACCTCAGCAAGTGCAATGCTATGCGAATGGGCGCTGGAGAAGGACTCCCAGAGAGAGAACTTAAGACTCACAGGAAGGACGTTAGGAGCCTCAGAGAGGACGCTACGAGTCCTATATATACCTATATGGTCATATATATATATATATATATATATATATATATATATATATATATATATATATATATATATATGGTGCTAGGACCATATATACCCATATTTATGATTATGGGGGGTTAGGGGTAGTACCCATGACCCCATAATCATATCCTTGACCCCCTACACACCCCCTGAACCCCCCTAATGACCCCCCCCCCTTCACTTCCCCCCCCTCACATACCAGTGACGTCATGTGTGCAGACAACTGGCGCCAGCAATAGATAACTAGAGGCGCGACCCGGGACCATCAGAGGTCAACTGAGGTCACGTCCAGATGACCCGACTCCGGGGCGTCGTTGTACGGCCAGGAATGCCACTAATGCCCTCCAGATTTTGCTGGCGACGACTATGACGACGACGGAGGTCGATGGCGTCGTCGAGGGCAGATGTCTTACTGGCTGACCTTCCACGGTGTGTCGTCGAGGACAGGTTGCACCTCTGCTCTTCAACGGGGGTATTCTGCACATCCTGCCATGTCTCCTGGTCTCATGTGGTGTTATTTCTGTGTGTAGGTTTGGGACCAGCCCCTCTAATATCCTCCAAGTAAGAGGGGCTATCTTACTATCAAGTTATCAAGCCAAGTTATCTTACTACAATAACTTCCTCAGCCTGCAAATATAGGAAGCATTCAGGCTGGGTTCCCGGGTTCTAAGCGCCGCTCACCACGCTAAACCAGTATTCAAATTTGGAGCCCCAGTATCGAAGCCTCGCCTGAAAAAAACATAGAGCAGTTCAAGAGAGAGAAAAACCCGCAAGGTCTGCAGTAAGACCAGGGGCCAGATTCACGAAAGTACTTACGCAAGCACTTACGAACCTGTACATCTTTTCTCAATCTTTGGCGGCTTTGTTTCCAATTATTAAACAGTTAATGAGCTCCGAAGCACCAGGAGGCTGTTTATAACAATAATAACAGTTGATTGGCAAGTTTTCATGCTTGTAAACTGTTTAATAAATGTAACCAAAGCCGTCAAAGATTGAGAAAAGATGTACACGTTCGTAAGTACTTGCGTAACTGCTTCGTGAATCTGGCCCCTGTTCCTTATATGCACCGGTTGGGTTATGAAGAAAGGCCGAGGGAGGCTTGGCCTTATTTCTCTGGTATAGAGCAAAGTCACCCGGGAGACATACTTACAATATTTGCAACTGTCAACACCACTTTTAGCACGAAACACAAGTAGATTAACCAGAGCAAGTCGAGAGCGTAACGGTGATAACTACAGATTTACGTACACAGAAAACGGGGCGTAAGGAAATATTTTTTCAGTTCATATATATATATATATATATATATATATATATATATATATATATATATATATATATATATATATATATATATATAATATTATATATATATATATAATATATATAATATTTCAATATGTGGGGGTCTCATGTCCAGCCGGATGGGGCCCACGACAGAGTGCACGACAGCTGCACGACAGCTGCACGACAGAGTGCACGACAGCTGCACGAAAGAATGCACGACAGAGTGCACGACAGCTGCACGACAGCTGCGCGACAGAGTGCACGACAGCTGCACGACAGAGTGCACGACAGCTGCACGACAGAGTGAACGACAGAGTGCACGACAGCTGCACGACAGAGTGCACGACAGCTGCACAACAGAGTGCACGACAGAGTGCACGACAGCTGCACGACAGAGTGCACGACAGCTGCACGACAGAGTGCACGACAGAGTGCACGACAGCTGCACGACAGAGTGCACGACAGCTGCACGACAGAGTGCACGACAGCTGCACGACAGCTGCACGACAGAGTGCACGACAGCTGCACAACAGAGTGCGCGACAGAGTGAACGACAGAGTGCACGACAGAGTGAACGACAGCTGCACGACAGAGTGCACGACAGCTGCACGACAGCTGCACGACAGAGTGCACGACAGCTGCACGACAGCTGCACGACAGCTGCACGACAGAGTGCACGACAGCTGCACGACAGACTGCACGACAGACTGCACGACAGACTGCACGACAGAGTGCACGACAGAGTGAACGACAGAGTGCACGACAGAGTGAACGACAGAGTGCACGACAGAGTGCACGACAGCTGCACGACAGAGTGCACGACAGCTGCACGACAGCTGCACGACAGAGTGCACGACAGCTGCACGACAGCTGCACGACAGAGTGCACGACAGCTGCACGACAGAGTGCACGACAGCTGCACGACAGAGTGCACGACAGCTGCACGACAGAGTGCACGACAGCTGCACGACAGCTGCACGACAGAGTGCACGACAGCTGCACGACAGAGTGCACGACAGCTGCACATCTCACCTATAAGGTAAACACACCATAGAACCCATCATATATAGAATCCTTATATACAACAAAAGTCCTCTACAAAACACCACAACACTCATAAATAAACCATAGAAACTGATAATAACAGATAAAACAGATAAGACATTCAAAATACAGTAAAATCAAACTATTAATGAGAAACAATGGGAGACGAGATCGTCACATTTCTCACTTTCAAGATATAAATGTTCGACTCAGTTAATTAACCTGAGATGTGTTGATGGTGTGGGGGGGTGGGGGGTGGGGGGTAATTAAGGCTTAAGGAGGTCAAAGGTCACTATAACTTTCCTGGTTGTTTGTTGAGGGCGGAGCTCTCAAACTCTCCCCCTCTCTCCCCCATTCCCCTATTCCTTCCATTCTCCACCTCTCCCTATCTCCATCTTTCGCACACATAGGTGAGTACACTGCTCCACTCTCCACCACCTGTAAATATAAGTATTAATATGTAGTGATGGACCGCCAGAAAGTACCAATATGTAGTGATGGACCACTAGAAAGTACCAATATGTAGTGATGAACCACTAGAATGTACCAATATGTAGTGATGGACCACTAGAATGTACCAATATGTAGTGATGGACCGCCAGAAAGTACCAATATGTAGTGATGGACCGCCAGAAAGTACCAATATGTAGTGATGGACCACCAGAAAGTACCAATATGTAGTGATGGACCACCAGAAAGTACCAATATGTAGTGATGGACCGCCAGAAAGTACCAATATGTAGTGATGGACCACCAGAAAGTACCAATATGTAGTGATGGACCACCAGAAAGTACCAATATGTAGTGATGGACCACCAGAAAGTACCAATATGTAGTGATGGACCACCAGAAAGTACCAATATGTAGTGATGGACCACCAGAAAGTACCAATATGTAGTGATGGACCACCAGAAAGTACCAATATGTAGTGATGGACCGCCAGAAAGTACCAATATGTAGTGATGGACCGCCAGAAAGTACCAATATGTAGTGATGGACCGCCAGAAAGTACCAATATGTAGTGATGGACCGCCAGAAAGTACCAATATGTAGTGATGGACCGCCAGAAAGTACCAATATGTAGTGATGGACCGCCAGAAAGTACCAATATGTAGTGATGGACCGCCAGAAAGTACCAATATGTAGTGATGGATCGCCAGAAAGTACCAATATGTAGTGATGGACCACTAGAATGTACCAATATGTAGTGATGGACCACTAGAAAGTACCAATATGTAGTGATGGACCACTAGAAAGTACCAATATGTAGTGATGGACCACTAGAAAGTACCAATATGTAGTGATGGACCGCCAGAAAGTACCAATATGTAGTGATGGACCACTAGAATGTACCAATATGTAGTGATGGACCACTAGAAAGTACCAATATGTAGTGATGGACCACTAGAATGTACCAATATGTAGTGATGGACCACTAGAATGTACCAATATGTAGTGATGGACCACTAGAAAGTACCAATATGTAGTGATGGACCACTAGAATGTACCAATATGTAGTGATGGACCACTAGAATGTACCAATATGTAGTGATGGACCACTAGAAAGTACCAATATGTAGTGATGGACCACTAGAAAGTACCAATATGTAGTGATGGACCACTAGAAAGTACCAATATGTAGTGATGGACCGCCAGAAAGTACCAATATGTAGTGATGGACCACTAGAAAGTACCAATATGTAGTGATGGACCGCCAGAAAGTACCAATATGTAGTGATGGACCACCAGAAAGTACCAATATGTAGTGATGGACCACCAGAAAGTACCAATATGTACTGATGGACCACTAGAATGTACCGATATGTAGTGATGGACCACCAGAAAGTACCAATATGTAGTGATGGACCACCAGAAAGTACCAATATGTAGTGATGGACCACCAGAAAGTACCAATATGTAGTGATGGACCACCAGAAAGTACCAATATGTAGTGATGGACCGCCAGAAAGTACCAATATGTAGTGATGGACCACCAGAAAGTACCAATATGAAGTGATGGAGTAGTGTAGTATAGTATACCACGTCACTGGGGCATGTAAACTGGTATACCACGTCACTGGGGCATGTAAACTGGTATACCACGTCACAGGGGCATGTAAACTGGTATACCACGTCACTGGGACATGTAAACTGGTATACCACGTCATTGGGACATGTAAACTGGTATATCACGTCACTGGGACATGTAAACTGGTATACCACGTCACTGGGGCATGCAAACTGGTATACCACGTCACTGGGACATGTAAACTGGTATACCACGTCACTGGGACATGTAAACTGGCATACCACATCATTGGGGCATGTAAACTGGTATACCACGTCATTGGGGCATGTAAACTGGTATACCACGTCACTGGGACATGTAAACTGGTATACCACGTCACTGGGACATGTAAACTGGTATACCACGTCACTGGGGCATGTACACTGGTATACCACATCATTGGGGCATGTAAACTGGTATACCACGTCACTGGGACATGTAAACTGGTATACCACGTCATTGGGGCATGTAAACTGGTATACCACGTCACTGGGGCATGTAAACTGGTATACCACGTCATTGGGGCATGTAAACTGGCATACCACATCATTGGGGTATGTAAACTGGTATACCACGTCATTGGGGTATGTAAACTGGTATACCACGTCATTGGGGCATGTAAACTGGTATACCACGTCACTGGGACATGTAAACTGGTATACCAAGTTTGCTTTTTGGAGAAGACTGTGCTTATTGAGGCTGTTCCTGAGTATTATATCACCAGTTCCTTTGTTGATTTGGTAGAAATTTTTTGGGTTTGGTAGAAACTAATGAAATCATAACTTTATTATTTATTTTCATACTTTTAATATATCTACTTTTTATTGTCATTTTCTATATTCATTAGAAAATGGGGTGGGGGGAGGCTGGGCATCCTTGAAGGTGGTTTGAGAAGTACTGTCGCTCTTTGTTTAATCAGTGGCACTGTCTCTGCTTAATCAGTGGCACTGTCTCTGCTTAAGCAGTGGCACTGTCTCTGTTTAAGCAGTGGCACTGTCTCTGTTTAAGCAGTGGCACTGTCTCTGCTTAAGCAGTGGCACTGTCTCTGTTTAATCAGTGGCTCTATCTCTGCTTAAGCAGTGGCACTGTCTCTGTTTAATCAGTGGCTCTATCTCTGCTTAAGCAGTGGTACTGTCTCTGTTTAAGCAGGGGCACTGTCTCTGTTTAAGCAGTGGCACTGTCTCTGTTTAAGCAGGGGCACTGTCTCTGTTTAAGCAGTGGCACTGTCTCTGCTTAAGCAGGGGCACTGTCTCTGTTTAAGCAGTGGCACTGTCTCTGTTTAAGCAGTGGCACTGTCTCTGTTTAAGCAGGGGCACTGTCTCTGTTTAAGCAGTGGCACTGTCTCTGCTTAAGCAGGGGCACTGTCTCTGTTTAAGCAGTGGCACTGTCTCTGCTTAAGCAGTGGCACTGTCTCTGTTTAAGCAGTGGCACTGTCTCTGCTTAATCAGTGGCACTGTCTCTGTTTAAGCAGTGGCACTGTCTCTGTTTAATCAGTGGCACTGTCTCTGCTTAAGCAGTGGCACTGTCTCTGCTTAAGCAGTGGCACTGTCTCTGTTTAAGCACTCGGGGCACTGGTGGCTTTGTAGATAGCACGTTGGACACGTAATCCCGTGGCCCGGGTTTGATTCCCAGTGCCGGCGAGAAACAATGGACATAGTTTCTTTCACCCTCATGCCCCTGTTCACCTTGCCGTAAATAGGTACCTGGGAGTTAGACAGCTGCTGCAGGCTGCTTCCTGGGGATGTTTGTGTGTGTGAAAATAAATAAATAAAATTAGTTAGTAGATAGTAACAGTTGACTGCCAGTTGAGAGGCGGGACCAAAGAGCCAGAGCTCAACCCCCGCAAGCACAACTAGGTGAATACAACTAGGTGAATACAACTAGGTGAATACAACTAGGTGAATACAACTAGATTAATACAACTAGGTGTTGTTGTTAAAGATTCGTTACCTAGAACAAAAAGTTCCAAGTAGCACGGGCTATGGCGATCCCGTAGTTCTACAACTAGGTGAGCACATTCTCTCTTTAACACGGGCAGCAAGTGAACTCCCCCCCCCAGGGGCCAGGGAGGGGGGGGGGCGGCCACCCAGGCTCCTGGAAGCGGCCCAACAGCCTCCGTCATCACACAGTGAAGAATAATTGTCTCTATAAAAATGCTCACCTGATTTCCCCAATTGTTGTTGTTATTACGTGGGGGGGTGGTTGAGGGAGTGGGGGGGTGGTTGAGGGAGTGGGGGGGTGGTTGAGGGAGTGGGGGGGTGGTTGAGGGAGTGGGGGGGTGGTTGAGGGAGTGGGGGGGTGGTTGAGGGAGTGGGGGGGTGGTTGAGGGAGTGGGGGGGGGTGGTTGAGGGAGTGGGGGGGGGGTGATTGAGGGAGTGGGGGGGTGGTTGAGGGAGTGGGGGGGTGATTGAGGGAGTGGGGGGGGGGGGTGGGTGATTGAGGGAGTGGGGGGGTGATTGAGGGAGGGGGGGGTGGTTGAGGGAGTGGGGGGGGGTGATTGAGGGAGTGGGGGGGGTGGTTGAGGGAGTGGGGGGGTGATTGAGGGAGTGGGGGGGGGTGATTGAGGGAGTGGGGGGGGTGATTGAGGGAGTGGGGGGGGGGGTTGAGGGAGGGGGGGGTGGTTGAGGGAGTGGGGGGGGTGATTGAGGGAGTGGGGGGGTGGTTGAGGGAGTGGGGGGGGGGTGGTTGAGGGAGTGGGGGGGGGGGTTGAGGGAGTGGGGGGGGGGGGGTGATTGAGGGAGTGGGGGGGTGTGGTTGAGGGAGTGGGGGGGGGTGATTGAGGGAGTGGGGTGGTGATTGAGGGAGTGGGGGGGGGTGGTTGAGGGAGTGGGGGGGGGGTGATTGAGGGAGTGGGGGGGTGGTTGAGGGAGTGGGGGGGGGTGATTGAGGGAGGGGGGGGGGTGGTTGAGGGAGTGGGGGGGGTGATTGAGGGAGTGGGGGGGTGGTTGAGGGAGTGGGGGGTGATTGAGGGAGTGGGGGGGGTGATTGAGGGAGTGGGGGGGTGATTGAGGGAGGGGGGGGTGGTTGAGGGAGTGGGGGGGGGGTGATTGAGGGAGTGGGGGGGGGTGGTTGAGGGAGTGGGGGGGTGATTGAGGGAGTGGGGGGGGGGTGATTGAGGGAGTGGGGGGGGGTAATTGAGGGAGTGGGGGGGGGGTGTTGAGGGAGTGGGGGGGGTGGTTGAGGGAGTGGGGGGGGGGTGATTGAGGGAGTGGGGGGGGGTGGTTGAGGGAGTGGGGGGGGGTGGTTGAGGGAGTGGGGGGGTTGAGGGAGTGGGGGGGGTGATTGAGGGAGTGGGGGGGTGTGGTTGAGGGAGTGGGGGGGGTGATTGAGGGAGTGGGGTGGTGATTGAGGGAGTGGGGGGGTGGTTGAGGGAGTGGGGGGGGTGATTGAGGGAGAGGGGGGGGGGGTGGTTGAGGGAGTGGGGGGGGGTGATTGAGGGAGTGGGGGGGTGATTGAGGGAGTGGGGGGGTGATTGAGGGAGTGGGGGGGGGTTGAGGGAGTGGGGGGGTGATTGAGGGAGTGGGGGGGAGTGGTTGAGGGAGGCGGGGTGGTGATTGAGGGAGTGGGGGGGGGTGGTTGAGGGAGGGGGGGTGGTGATTGAGGGAGTGGGGGGGGGGTGGTTGAGGGAGTGGGGGTGGTGATTGAGGGAGTGGGGGGGGGGTGGTTGAGGGAGTGGGGGGGGTGGTGATTGAGGGAGTGGGGGGGGGGGTGATTGAGGGAGTGGGGGGGGGTTGAGGGAGTGGGGGGGTGGTTGAGGGAGTGGGGGGGGTGGTTGAGGGAGTGGGGGGGGTGGTTGAGGGAGTGGGGGGGGGTGATTGAGGGAGTGGGGGGGGTGGTTGAGGGAGTGGGGGGGGGTAGTTGAGGGAGTGGGGGGGGGGGTGGTTGAGGGAGTGGGGGGAGAGATTGAGGGAGTGGGGGGGGTGATTGAGGGAGTGGGGGGGTGATTGAGGGAGTGGGGGGGGGGGGGGGTGGTTGAGGGAGTGGGGGGTGATTGAGGGAGTGGGGGGGTGATTGAGGGAGTGGGGGGGTGATTGAGGGAGTGGGGGGGGTGGTTGAGGGAGTGGGGGGTGATTGAGGGAGTGGGGGGGTGATTGAGGGAGGGGGAGGGGGGGTGATTGAGGGAGTGGGGGGGGTGGTTGAGGGAGTGGGGGGGGGTGATTGAGGGAGTGGGGGGTGATTGAGGGAGTGGGGGGGTGATTGAGGGAGTGGGGGGGTGATTGAGGGAGTGGGGGGGTGGTTGAGGGAGTGGGGGGGTGATTGAGGGAGTGGGGGGGTGATTGAGGGAGTAGGGGGGGGTGATTGAGGGAGTGGGGGGGGTGATTGAGGGAGTGGGGGGGGTGATTGAGGGAGTGGGGGGGGGTAGTGATGGAGGGGGTGGTAGTGATGGAGGGGGTGGTGGTGGTAGTTGGGGGGGGGGGGGGGGGACCTATCTATCAGTAGTTATCTATCAGTAACTAGGACACAGTGAGGTCTAGGTCTTAATAACTAGCCTACTAGCTTTTTGTATCTGATATAATTTAAATATTAATCAAATTCCTTACATGGTTTTAAAGTTGTGGACGGAGGTGGCTTCGCTGGGGATTCGTAGTCCTGAGTTCCGGGTTCGATCCCCGATGGAGGCGGAAGCAAATGGGCAGAGTTCCTTTCCCCCTGATGTACCTCTTCACCTGTAAATAGGTACCTGGGAGTTAGACAGCTGCTACGGGCTGCTTCCTGGGGTGTGTGTAACAAAAAGGCGGCCTGGTCGAGGACCGGGCCGCGGGGACGCTAAGCCCCGAAATCATCTCAAGATAATCTCAAGATAACCTCAAGAAGATAACCATTCTGCGGTCCACTTAACTACCCGTATTGAGTACGAGTACTTACCTGAGGTTATCTTGAGATGATTTCGGGGCTTTAGTGTCCCCGCGGCCCGGTCCTCCACCAGGCCTCCACCCCCAGGAAGCAGCCCGTGACAGCTGACTAACACCCAGGTACCTATTTTACTGCTAGGTAACAGGGGCATAGGGTGAAAGAAACTCTGCCCATTGTTTCTCGCCGGCGCCTGGGATCGAACCCACGACTACAGGATCACAAGTCCAGCGTGCTATCCGCTCGGCCGACCGGCTCCCGTTCACACACTAATCTTCAATATTGTATTTTCTCAGTTTTTCACTTGACAATGAGCGGGTTTCTGGGGCCAGATTCACGAAGCAGTTACGCAAGCACTTACGAACCTGGGGCCAGATTCACGGAAGCAGTTACGCAAGCACTTACGAACCTGGGGCCAGATTCACGGAAGCAGTTACGCAAGCACTTACGAATCTGTCCATCTTTTCTCAATCTTTGGCGGCTTTGTTTACAATTATTAAACAGTTAATGAGCTCTGAAGCACCAGGAGGCTGTTTATAACAATAACAACAGTTGATTGGCAAGTTTTCATGCTTGTAAACTGTTTAATAAATGTAACCAAAGCCGTCAAAGATTGAGGAAAGATGTACACGTTCGTAAGTGCTTGCGTAACTGCTTCGTGAATCTGGCCCCAGGTTCGTAAGTGCTTGCGTAACTGCTTCGTGAATCTGGCCCCAGGTTCGTAAGTGCTTGCGTAACTGCTTCGTGAATCTGGCCCCAGGTTCGTAAGTGCTTGCGTAACTACTTCGTGAATCTGGCCCCAGGTTCGTAAGTGCTTGCGTAACTGCTTCGTGAATCTGGCCCCAGGTTCGTAAGTGCTTCCGGAACTACTTCGTGAATCTGGACCCCAAGTTCGTAAGTGCTTGCGTAACTCCCTCGTAACTCTGTCCCTTGATGTTGCTGCATAGTCAAGGGGATAAGACAGGCTTCTTAGATTGTCTTGAAATAGTACTTATTTAGACTTTTATATAACGCCTATTAATGGTGGTGATGGAGGGGGTGGTAGTGTAGTTCCAGGCATTGGTTAGTGACCCCTTGAGATGGTGGTAGTGGTGGTTCTGGTGGTAGTGTGGTTGTTAGTGGAGGGGTGAGTGATAGTGATGAACTGTCATGGCGGTTGGGCAATGATTGTAGTGGGTAGTGATGGTGATTGTGGCAAATGGTGCTATAGTACTCACCTAATTGTGCTTGCGGGGGTTGAGCTTTGGCTCTTTGGTCCCGCCTCTCTCAACTGTCAATCAACTGGTGTACAGATTCCTAGTCTGTACTGATTCCTAGTCAATCACCACCAACCACCAGTCATAGTGGATGGTTGGTGGTGATTGTGGTGGTGTTGATACAACCACTCACCACAACCACAACCTCCCCCCTCCCACCACAACCTAGTCAATCACCACCAACCACCAGTCATAGTGGGTGGTTGGTGGTGATTGTGGTGGTGTTGGTACTACCACTCACCACAACCACAACCTCCCCCTCACACCACAACTCACAACTTCTACCACACACGATCACCACCTGTAGTTACGCCTGCTCGTCCCCCGCCGTAATTACCTCATAAATCATGAGGAGAGTCGTTAACCAACTACTGCAGGGTTGTCCACCACACACCTGCTGACTTGTCCTGGTGGTCCACCACACACCTGTTCACTTGTCCTGGTGGTCCACGACACACCTGCTGACTTGTCCTGGTGGTCCACCACACACCTGCTGACTTGTCCTGGTGGTCCACCACACACCTGCTGACTTGTCCTGGTGGTCCACCACACACCTGCTGACTTGTCCTGGTTGTCCACCACACACCTGTTCACTTGTCCTGGTGGTCCACCACACACCTGCTGACTTGTCCTGGTGGTCCAGCACACACCTGGAAGCAGCGCGTGGTCCGTGGGCCACACATGTAAGGTGGGGTGGCCCACACGTGCAAGGGGTGGCGGGCCACACATGTAAGGGGGGTGGCGGGCCACACGTGTAAGGGGTGGGGGGGTGGCGGGCCACACGTGTGTGACCCCTGGCCACACAACAACCAGTTAACTACTCAACCACCTCATTAACCTCACTATGTGCTGCTTCTCATCTCATGCTCCAGAGATCATTCTCCCAGCATCACGTCCTCTCGATAAGCCTGATAAACGAAGCAGTATAATAAGTAAGATTCGAACGCGCTGTTGTTGTATAAGATTCAGCTACTAGGAACAAAAAGTTCCAAGTAGCACGGTCTATGGCGAGCCCGTAGTGGACTTACCTGGCACAGGAGCGGGGCAAGTAGCACGGTCTATGGTGAGCCCGTAGTGGACTTACCTGGCACAGGAGCGGGGCAAGTAGCACGGTCTATGGTGAGCCCGTAGTGGACTTACCTGGCACAGGAGCGGGGCAAGTAGCACGGTCTATGGTGAGCCCGTAGTGGACTTACCTGGCACAGGAGCGGGGCAAGTAGCACGGGCTATGGTGAGCCCGTAGTGGACTTACCTGGCACAGGAGCGGGGCAAGTAGCACGGGCTATGGTGAGCCCGTAGTGGACTTACCTGGCACAGGAGCGGGGCAAGTAGCATGGTCTATGGTGAGCCCGTAGTGGACTTACCTGGCACAGGAGCGGGGCAAGTAGCACGGGCTATGGTGAGCCCGTAGTGGACTTACCTGGCACAGGAGCGGGGCAAGTAGCCCGGGCTATGGTGAGCCCGTAGTGGACTTACCTGGCACAGGAGCGGGGCAAGTAGCACGGGCTATGGTGAGCCCGTAGTGGACTTACCTGGCACAGGAGCGGGGCAAGTAGCACGGGCTATGGTGAGCCCGTAGTGGACTTACCTGGCACAGGAGCGGGGCAAGTAGCACGGGCTATGGTGAGCCCGTAGTGGACTTACCCGACACAGGAGCGGGGCAAGTAGCACGGGCTATGGTGAGCCCGTAGTGGACTTACCTGGCACAGGAGCGGGGCAAGTAGCACGGGCTATGGTGAGCCCGTAGTGGACTTACCTGGCACAGGAGCGGGGCAAGTAGCCCGGGCTATGGTGAGCCCGTAGTGGACTTACCTGGCACAGGAGCGGAGCAAGTAGCACGGGCTATGGTGAGCCCGTAGTGGACTTACCTGGCACAGGAGCGGGGCAAGTAGCACCGTCTATGGTGACCCCGTAGTGGACTTACCCGACACAGGAGCGGGGCTGCGGCTCGAACGCGCATAATTACCTTCTGATTGTAATCCTCTGTTATGTCTGGTATTCTTTCAATTTAACTTTACTTCTGTTAGTGTTAAGAATTTAACCTCTTCACATCTATAAATAATTTTATTGCAAAAGCGCTTTGGGTAATAGTGGATTTATTGGCTGTTTATTGAGTTTATTAGTAAACAATTGATTTATTTTTTGTCTAACTCCTGTATCCCATATCTGAACACTACAACACTAGGCCCTGTTACCTAGCAGTAAAATAGGTACCTGGGTGTTAGTCAGCTGTCACGGGCTGCTTCCTGGGGGTGGAGGCATGGTCGAGGACCGGGCCGCGGGGACACTAAAGCCCCGAAATCATCTCAAGATAACCTCAAGAAGAAGATACTCTTCTGTTCTTTGTAAATTCTTTCGAATAAAATATTTTAATTTTGAATTCTGTAATATTTCCTCGTAGCTTATGCCTCTTAGCTCTGGGTCTACTCTGGTGGCATATCTCTGGAACATTGTCCAGCTTCGTTGTGTGTTTAATGAGATAAGGATAGTATAATTATACTGATAATTGTACTCCGAATATTCTTGGTATATTCCTGAATAAACAGTATACAAGAATCTGAAGGAATCTGTGTTCAGATTCCTTGGAGGCAGTTAGGAATCTTTCTTCAGATTCCTTGGAGGCAGTTAGGAATCTTTCTTCAGATTCCTTGGAGGCAGTTAGGAATCTTTCTTCAGATTCCTTGGAGGCAGTTAGGAATCTTTCTTCAGATTCCTTGGAGGCAGTTAGGAATCTTTCTTCAGATTCCTTGGAGGCAGTTAGGAATCTTTATTCAGATTCCTTAGTAGTAGGCATCCATAGTCAGTTATCAGAGAACATTTCGTGTGCCGCTGATGAAATTCTCTTGATGTGGGCTTCTGGTAACAGGTTGGGGGAAAAAATATCAAACCCCACAAGTCTCTATTCTCTGTTCGATTCCAGTAGGATTTCCTCTCTTATGATACTTTGCGTCTGGTCTCCAATTCTCCCTACTCAGCTTCATGACTTTGCACTTGCATAAGTTGAACTCCACTAGCCACTTAAGAGATGATATATTAATTGTGTTCATTGTATTTATAATGAAAGACTGCATGACACTTCAGGAGGACACTTATCATTATTTTTATATCAGCAAACATTGGGAAGATGGAATCTGTCCTTTCTGATGGGTTATTCACATTAATATTTTGACCATAAGGTCTCTCACTGTGAGGCTTTGTTTTCCGTTCCACAGGTACTCCTTTATCCCCTGGCGTGGATTCCCTGTCACTCCTGCCCGTTTCACTCCACACGTACTGGGGCCAGATTCACGAAAGCACTTACGAACCTGTCCATCTTTTCTCTATCTTTGGCGGCTTTGTTTACAATTATTAAACAGTTAATGAGCTCGGAAGCACCAGGAGGCTGTTTATAACAATAACAACAGTTGATTGGCAAGTTTTCATGCTTGTAAACTGTTTAATAAATGTAACCAAAGCCGCCAAAGATTGAGGAAAGATGTACACGTTCGTAAGTGCTTTTGTGAATCTGGCTCCTGGTCTTCTGTGGGGAACTGTTTTGAAGGCGTTCTGATAGTCCAAGAATATGCAGTCTACCCTTCTCTATCTTCCCTAATCTCAGTCACCAGTTCATGGAACTCTATCAATTTGTGTGTGTGTGTATTTACTATTTGTGTCTGCTGAATCGAGCAATTAGCTCTTGGACCCGCCTTTTTGACCAATCTATTTTTACTTTATTATATCTACTGCGTATATTTTTCTCTAACACATGCGCACCCCCCCCCCCAGGAAGCTGCCTTAGCAGCAGTCTTAACTCCTAGGTACCTAATTACTGCTAGGTGAACAGGTGCATCAGGGTGAAAGAAACTCTGCCTCCCACGGGAATCGAACTCGGGCCCCTTCACATGATAGGTAGTCAAGTTAGATTGACACTTGATGGTGTAAGTTCGAGCCATTCTGTACACTGGCCGACAGCCTCGAACCTGGACCTTTCAATGTGTGTGTCGAGCTTCCGTTCAGCGTGACTACCGTGAGAGGCTATACACAGCGTCTGCTATAGGATGCAAAGTTGTCATATCTACCTGTTAGGTTGATTGGTTGATGAAGATTAAGCCATCCCAGGAGGTGGCACGGGCATGAATAACCCGTAAGTGGATTGGTTGATGAAGATTAAGCCACCCCAGGAGGTGGCACGGGCATGAATAACCCGTAAGTGGATTGGTTGATGGAGATTAAGCCACCCCAGGAGGTGGCACGGGCATGAATAACCCGTAAGTGGTAGATTTTGTTTTGGGAGAGGGTGTGATCTTTATTGGTGAACCCTGTATGCACACACACAGTTTACTTGTAAACTGCTTGATGTGTGGGGGTGTGGGTAAGACCAGGTAGTGCACGGGTATCACCCCCCTCTCTCACACACTCCCCCCCCCCACACACACACCCCACACCCACACACACCCACACACTCCCACACACTCCCACACTCCCCCCACACACTCCCCCCCACACACTCCCACACTCCCCCCACACTCCTTCCCCCCCCCACACACCCACACCCCCCCCCACACTCCCCCCCCAACACACACACACTCCCACACACCCCCCCCACACACACACACCCACACTCCCCCCCACACACACACACCCCACTCTCCCCCCACACACACCACACTTCCCCCACACCCACACACACCCACACACACCACACACACCACACACATGAGATCTATTCACTACCCATCGACAGCTTCCAATATTTTTTCCATGAGAATCACTCCCCAATATTATATATACTCCTTCACTCGCCTGGGTACACACACAGACTCCTAACGCCAATTTTCAACAACCTTTTTAAGAACTTTGACGTGGCTGGATGTCCAGTTTGTAGACGTGTAGTAAACATGAGAGATTCCCACAAATATAAGACTTGGTTCATATAGACGAGGAACTTGAGGAACATTCTAAGAACATTCTTGATTCTTGATTCAATAATATAGTGTTGGAGAGAGCACCACCACCACTAGGGACAATAACAGTGTTGGAGAGAGCACCACCACCACCAGGGACAATAACAGTGTTGGAGAGAGCACCACCACCACTAGGGACAATAACAGTGTTGGAGAGAGCACACCACCAGGGACAATAACAGTGTTGGAGAGAGCACCACCACCACCAGGGACAATAACAGTGTTGGAGAGAGCACCACCACCACCAGGGACAATAACAGTGTTGGAGAGAGCACCACCACCAGGGACAATAAAATAGTGTTGGAGAGAGCACCACCACCAGGGACAATAATATAGTGTTGGAGAGAGCACCACCACCAGGGACAATAAAATAGTGTTGGAGAGAGCACCACCACCAGGGACAATAAAATAGTGTTGGAGAGAGCACCACCACCAGGGACAATAACAGTGTTGGAGAGAGCACCACCATCAGGGACAATAAAATAGTGTTGGAGAGAGCACCACCACCAGGGACAATAACAGTGTTGGAGAGAGCACCACCACCAGGGACAATAAAATAGTGTTGGAGAGAGCACCACCACCAGGGACAATAATATAGTGTTGGAGAGAGCACCACCACCACTAGGGACAATAACAGTGTTGGAGAGAGCACCACCACCACTAGGGACAATAACGGTGTTG
Organism: Procambarus clarkii; assembly: GCF_020424385.1. Taxonomy (NCBI): domain Eukaryota; kingdom Metazoa; phylum Arthropoda; class Malacostraca; order Decapoda; family Cambaridae; genus Procambarus; species Procambarus clarkii. Next base: position 412,348 of record NC_059610.1, on the reverse strand, counting down.
GAGAGAGCACCACCACCACTAGGGACAATAACAGTGTTGGAGAGAGCACCACCACCAGGGACAATAATATAGTGTTGGAGAGAGCACCACCACCAGGGACAATAACAGTGTTGGAGAGAGCACCACCAGGGACAATAACAGTGTTGGAGAGAGCACCACCACCAGGGACAATAACAGTGTTGGAGAGAGCACCACTAGGGACAATAACAGTGTTGGAGAGAGCACCACCACTAGGGACAATAACAGTGTTGGAGAGAGCACCACCACCAAGGACAATAACAGTGTTGGAGAGAGCACCACCACCAGGGACAATAACAGTGTTGGAGAGAGCACCACCACCACTAGGGACAATAACAGTGTTGGAGAGAGCACCACCAGGGACAATAACAGTGTTGGAGAGAGCACCACCACCACCAGGGACAATAACAGTGTTGGAGAGAGCACCACTAGGGACAATAACAGTGTTGGAGAGAGCACCACCACCAGGGACAATAACAGTGTTGGAGAGAGCACCACCACCACCAGGGACAATAACAGTGTTGGAGAGAGCACCACCAGGGACAATAACAGTGTTGGAGAGAGCACCACTAGGGACAATAATATAGTGTTGGAGAGAGCACCACCACCACCAGGGACAATAACAGTGTTGGAGAGAGCACCACCACCACCAGGGACAATAACAGTGTTGGAGAGAGCACCACCAGGGACAATAACAGTGTTGGAGAGAGCACCACTAGGGACAATAACAGTGTTGGAGAGAGCACCACTAGGGACAATAATATAGTGTTGGAGAGAGCACCACCACCACCAGGGACAATAATATAGTGTTGGAGAGAGCACCACCACCACCAGGGACAATAACAGTGTTGGAGAGAGCACCACCACCACCAGGGACAATAATATAGTGTTGGAGAGAGCACCACCACCACTAGGGACAATAACAGTGTTGGAGAGAGCACCACCACCACTAGGGACAATAACAGTGTTGGAGAGAGCACCACCAGGGACAATAACAGTGTTGGAGAGAGCACCACTAGGGACAATAACAGTGTTGGAGAGAGCACCACCACCACTAGGGACAATAACAGTGTTGGAGAGAGCACCACCAGGGACAATAACAGTGTTGGAGAGAGCACCACTAGGGACAATAACAGTGTTGGAGAGAGCACCACCACTAGGGACAATAACAGTGTTGGAGAGAGCAAACCACAAGGGACAATAACAGTGTTGGAGAGAGCACCACCACCAGGGACAATAACAGTGTTGGAGAGAGCACCACCACCACTAGGGACAATAACAGTGTTGGAGAGAGCACCACCACCAGGGACAATAACAGTGTTGGAGAGAGCACCACCACCAGGGACAATAACAGTGTTGGAGAGAGCACCACCACCACTAGGGACAATAACAGTGTTGGAGAGAGCACCACCACCACTAGGGACAATAACAGTGTTGGAGAGAGCACCACCACCAGGGACAATAACAGTGTTGGAGAGAGCACCACCAGGGACAATAACAGTGTTGGAGAGAGCACCACTAGGGACAATAACAGTGTTGGAGAGAGCACCACTAGGGACAATAACAGTGTTGGAGAGAGCACCACCACCAGGGACAATAACAGTGTTGGAGAGAGCACCACCACCACCAGGGACAATAACAGTGTTGGAGAGAGCACCACCACCACCAGGGACAATAACAGTGTTGGAGAGAGCACCACCAGGGACAATAACAGTGTTGGAGAGAGCACCACCACCAGGGACAATAACAGTGTTGGAGAGAGCACCACCACCAGGGACAATAACAGTGTTGGAGAGAGCACCACCACCACCAGGGACAATAACAGTGTTGGAGAGAGCACCACCAGGGACAATAACAGTGTCGGAGAGAGCACCACCACCAGGGACAATAACAGTGTTGGAGAGAGCACCACCACCACCAGGGACAATAAGTGTTGGAGAGAGCACCACTAGGGACAATAACAGTGTTGGAGAGAGCACCACCACCAGGGACAATAACAGTGTTGGAGAGAGCACCACCACCAGGGACAATAACAGTGTTGGAGAGAGCACCACCAGGGACAATAACAGTGTTGGAGAGAGCACCACTATGGACAATAACAGTGTTGGAGAGAGCACCACTAGGGACAATAACAGTGTTGGAGAGAGCACCACTATGGACAATAACAGTGTTGGAGAGAGCACCACTAGGGACAATAACAGTGTTGGAGAGAGCACCACTAGGGACAATAACAGTGTTGGAGAGAGCACCACTAGGGACAATAACAGTGTTGGAGAGAGCACCACTAGGGACAATAACAGTGTTGGAGAGAGCACCACCACCAGGGACAATAACACTGTTGGAGAGAGCACCACTAGGGACAATAACACTGTTGGAGAGAACGCCACCACTAGGGACAATAACAGTGTTGGAGAGAGCACCACCACCAAGGACAATAACAGTGTTGGAGAGAGCACCACCACCAGGGACAATAACAGTGTTGGAGAGAGCACCACCACCAGGGACAATAACAGTGTTGGAGAGAGCACCACCACCAGGGACAGTAACAGTGTTGGAGAGAGCACCACCACCACTAGGGACATAGTGTTGGAGAGGGCGCCACCAGGGACAATAACAGTGTTGGAGAGAGCGCCACCACTAGGGACAATAACACTGTTGGAGAGAGCACCACTATGGACAATAACAGTGTTGGAGAGAGCACCACTAGGGACAATAACAGTGTTGGAGAGAGCACCACTAGGGACAATAACAGTGTTGGAGAGAGCACCACTAGGGACAATAACAGTGTTGGAGAGAGCACCACTAGGGACAATAACAGTGTTGGAGAGAGCACCACCACCAGGGACAATAACAGTGTTGGAGAGAGCACCACCACCAGGGACAATAACAGTGTTGGAGAGAGCACCACCACCACTAGGGACATAGTGTTGGAGAGAGCGCCACCAATGACTGGTCAACCACTACAAACAGCCAACTTGCCCTCCGACAATTACCTGTAATTGGGCAACTGGTGGACCTTGTTAAGGACACCTGCAGCCGCCTCACCAGTCTCCAGTTTTTCTCTCTAATAATTCACCTTTATGCTTAGGTAAGTTGATGGTTGTTTGTCTTGGAGGTGGACCTCACCTGGTGCTTCCTCGCCTCCTAGTCCTTCACCTGCTCCTTCACCACCTGCTCCTCCTTCACCTGCTTCTCCTCCACCTGCTGCTCCTTCACCTGCTGCTCCTTCACCTGCTCCTTCACCTGCTCCTCCTTCACCTGCTCCTCCTCCACCTGCTCCTTCACCTGCTCCTCCACCTGCTGCTCCTCCACCTGCTCCTTCACCTGCTCCTCCTTCACCTGCTCCTCCTCCACCTGCTCCTTCACCTGCTCCTCCACCTGCTCCTCCTCCACCTGCTCCTCCACCTCCTCATTGTTCTCAAGTTAACAGTAAAATTCTTGAATGACATTCCGGCCCTCAGAGTGACGTCAACTAGTGCTCAGCACCCACCACAGTGACGTCAGCTAGTGCTCAGCACCCACCACAGTGACGTCAGCTAGTGCTCAGTACCCACCACAGTGACGTCAGCTAGTGCTCAGTACCCACCACAGTGACGTCAGCTAGTGCTCAGTACCCACCACAGTGACGTCAGCTAGTGCTCAGCACCCACCACAGTGACGTCAGCTAGTGCTCAGTACCCACCACAGTGACGTCAGCTAGTGCTCAGTACCCACCACAGTGACGTCAACTAGTGCTCAGCACCCACCACAGTGCCCTCAGTGCTCAGCACCCACTACAGTGACGTCAACTAGTGCTCAGCACCCACTACAGTGCCCTCAGTGCTCAGCACCCACCACAGTGACGTCAACTAGTGCTCAGCACCCACTACAGTGACGTCAACTAGTGCTCAGCACCCACCACAGTGACGTCAATGCTCAGCACCCACCACAGTGACGTCGACTAGTGCTCAACACCCACCACAGTGACGTCGACTAGTGCTCAACACCCACCACAGTGACTTCAGTGCTCAGCATCCACCACAGTAACCTCAGTGCTCAGCACCCACCACAGTGACGTCAACTAGTGCTCAGCACCCACAGTGACGTCAACTAGTGCTCAACACCCACCACAGTGCCCTCAGTGCTCAGCACCCACCACAGTGACGTCAATGCTCAGCACCCACCACAGTGACGTCGACTAGTGCTCAACACCCACCACAGTGCCCTCAGTGCTCAGCACCCACTACAGTGACGTCAACTAGTGCTCAGCACCCACTACAGTGACGTCAACTAGTGCTCAACACCCACCACAGTGCCCTCAGTGCTCAGCACCCACCACAGTGACGTCAACTAGTGCTCAGCACCCACTACAGTGACGTCAACTAGTGCTCAGCACCCACCACAGTGCCCTCAGTGCTCAGCACCCACCACAGTGACGTCGACGAGTGCTCAACACCCACCACAGTGACGTCGACTAGTGCTCAACACCCACCACAGTGACTTCAGTGCTCAGCATCCACCACAGTAACCTCAGTGCTCAACACCCACCACAGTGACGTCGACGAGTGCTCAACACCCACCACAGTGACGTCGACTAGTGCTCAACACCCACCACAGTGACTTCAGTGCTCAGCATCCACCACAGTAACCTCAGTGCTCAACACCCACCACAGTGACGGCGACTAGTGCTCAACACCCACCACAGTGACGTCAGTGCTCAGTACCCACCCCAGACTCTGGTCCGGGACATTTAGGCAGCACAAGACCGGCTAGAGGCCGGATATAACCCGTGCGGGGCCACCTGCTGCTGATAACAATAGGCAGGTGAGTCAGGAGGCCACCACCAGCTGGTCTGCTGTGTGTCAGGGAGGCCTGCCGCCGCCCGGGCCCCGCCACGGTCCCGGTAACGACGGTCTCGAGCCCCATGGAAGGTAGTTATTAAAATATTCCGCCTGACGGCCGTGAAACATCCTACCGCCTCTGTGGCCACATTGTGAGGAGGGGGGGCAGCCGTTGTGGGGGGGGGGGCGCGGCCATAGTGGGGGGTGGGCGGCCATAGTGGGGGGGGGTCAACGAAGGTGGGGGGGAGGGGGGAATCAACGAAGGGGGCTGCGTGAGTGCAGGTTAGCGAATGAGTGAATATGAACGTGCGAGTGAGTGTGAACGCGCAAGTGAATATGAACGCGCGAGTGAATGAGAACACGCGAGTGAATGTGAACGTGCGAGTGAATGAGAACGCGCGAGTGAATGAGAACGCGCGAGTGAATGAGAACGCGCGAGTGAATGAGAACGCGCGAGTGAATGAGAACGCGCGAGTGAATATGAACGCGCGAGTGAATGAGAACGCGCGAGTGAATATGAACGCGCGAGTGAATGAGAACGCGCGAGTGAATAAGAACGTGCGAGTGAATGAGAACGCGCGAGTGAATGAGAACGTGCGAGTGAATGAGAACGCGCGAGTGAATAAGAACGTGCGAGTGAATGAGAACGCGCGAGTGAATGAGAACGCGCGAGTGAATGAGAACGCGCGAGTGAATATGAACGCGCGAGTGAATATGAACGCGTGAGTGAATATGAACGCGCGAGTGAATGAGAAAGCGCGAGTGAATGTGAACGCGCGAGTGAATATGAACGAGCGAGTGAATATGAAAGCGCGAGTGAATGTGAACGCGCGAGTGAATGTGAATGTGCGAGTGAATATGAATGTGCGAGTGAATATGAACGCGCGAGTGAATGAGAACGCGCGAGTGAATGTGAACGCGCGAGTGAATGTGAACGCGCGAGTGAATGAGAACGCACGAGTGAATGAGAACGCGCGAGTGAATATGAATGCGTGAGTGAATGTGAACGTGCGAGCGAATGTGAACGTGCGAGTGAATGTGAACGCGCGAGTGAATGTGAACGCGCGAGTGAATGTGAAGGCGGGGGAGGTGGTTCAAATAGCTTTGGCTATCACTTCCTTATTGTCCGGTCGTGATGGTCGAGTGGATTAAGGTGTCCTGTACATTCCAGTTGCGTTGCTCCTGGCAGTATGGGTTCGAGTCACTTCTGGGGTGTGAGTTTTCAGTTGCATATAGTCCTGGGGACCATTCAGGCTTGTTCGCATATATATATATATATATATATATGTCGTACCTAGTAGCCAGAACACACCTTTTGGCCTACTATGCATGGCCCGATTTGCCTAATAAGCCAAATTTTCCTGAATTAATATATTTTCTCTAATTTTTTTCGTTTTAAATGATAAAGCAACCCATTTCATTATGTATGAGGTCAATTTTTTTTTATTGGAGTTAAAATTAACGTAGATATATGACCGAACCTAACCAACCCTACCTAACCTAACCTAACCTATCTTTATATGTTAGGTTAGGTTAGGTAGCTAAAAAAGTTAGGTTAGGTTAGGTTAGGTAGGTTAGGTTGATGAAAAACAATTAATTCATGAAAACTTGGCTTATTAGGCAAATCGGGCCTTGCATAGTAGGCTGAGAAGTGCGTTCTGGCTATATATATATATATATATATATATATATATATATATATATTAACAGGGCTATATAAAAAAAGTCACTGAGGCATTAGAAGAAAAATAGAATGCAGATGTGGTATACACGGACTTCGCAAAGGCATTCAATAAATGTGACCATGGAGTGGTAGCGCACAAAATGAGGTCAATGGGAATAACTGGTAAAGTAGGACGCAGGAAACTCAGTTTTCTGTCGAACAGAACACAAAGAGTAACAGTCAACCATATAAAATCGAGTCCAAGCGCAGTTAAAAGCTCTGTACCTCAGGGTACAGTCCTTGCACCGCTGCTTTTCCTTATTCTCATATCAGATATAGACTCAAATACAAGGCACAGCTTCGTGTAACATAATAAATGGGATGACTTTTATTAAAAATTATATCTCAATCCACAGTAGTATTGACCCTGTGCCACAGTAGCATACACCCTGTGGCACAGTAGCATTGACCCTGTGCCACAGTAGCATTGACCCTGTGCCACAGTAGTACTGACCCTGTGCCACAGTAGTATTGACCCTGTGCCACAGTAGCATTGACCCTGTGGCACAGTAGTATTGACCCTGTGGCACAGTAGCATTGACCCTGTGGCACAGTAGCATTGACCCTGTGCCACAGTAGCATTGACCCTGTGCCACAGTAGTACTGACCCTGTGCCACAGTAGTATTGACCCTGTGCCACAGTAGCATTGACCCTGTGGCACAGTAGTATTGACCCTGTGGCACAGTAGCATTGACCCTGTGCCACAGTAGTATTGACCCTGTGCCACAGTAGTATTGACCCTGTGCCACAGTAGTACTGACCCTGTGCCACAGTATTGACCCTGTGCCACAGTAGTGTTAACCCTGTGCCACAGTAGTATTGACCCTGTACCACAGCAGTATTGACCCTGTACCATAGCAGTATTGACCCCTCTACCATAGCAGTATTGACCCCTGTACCACAGTAGTATTGACCCTGAACCACAGTAGTATTAACCCTGTGCCACAGTAGTATTGACCCCTGTACCACAGTAGTATTGACCCCTATACCACAGTAGTATTACCCTGTGCCACAGTAGTATTGACCCCTCTGCCACAGTAGTATTGACCCCTGTACCACAGTAGTATTGACCCCTGTACCACAGTAGTATTGACCCCTGTACCACAGTAGTATTGACCCCTGTACCACAGTAGTATTGACCCCTGTACCACAGTAGTATTGACCCCTGTACCACAGTAGTATTGACCCCTGTACCACAGTAGTATTGACCCCTGTACCACAGTAGTATTGACCCCTGTACCACAGTAGTATTGACCCCTGTACCACAGTAGTATTGACCCCTGTACCACAGTAGTATTGACCCCTGTACCACAGTAGTATTGACCCCTCTACCACAGCAGTATTGACCCCTCTACCACATTAGTATTGACCTTCTACCCCCACGCACACACATTATAGTATTGACCATCCTACCCCCCCCCCACACATAGTATTGACCACCCTACACCCCCCCACACACATAGTATTGACCACCCTACACCCCCCCCCCCCACACACACCCTCCCCACACACACATTATAGTATTGACCACCCTACACCCCCCACACACATAGTATTGACCACCCTACACCACCCCCCCCCCCCCACACACACACACACACACACACACACACACACACACACACACACACACACACACACACACACACACAAACACACACACACGCCCCCTCCCCCTCCCCACCCCACACACAGACACACACACGCCCCCTCCCCACCCCCCACCCCCCCACACACACACACACGCCCCCTCCCCACCCCCCACCCCACACACACACACACACACGCCCCCTCCCCACCCCCCACCCCCACACACACACACACGCCCCCTCCCCACCCCACACACAGACACACACACGCCCCCTCCCCACCCCCCACCCCACACACAGACACACACACGCCCCCTCCCCACCCCCCACCCCACACACACACACACACGCCCCCTCCCCACCCCCCACACACACACACACACACACACGCCCCCTCCCCACCCCCCACCCCACACACACACACACACACCACAACACAGATCCACATCACGGTGGTGTTTGATTTGTATATTGTCGAGTGGTTGGGAATTGGCCTGACGAAGCTACCCTTGTTTTTACCAAGCGAATATTTGGTTGGAGGCCTTTGTTGCTTGGCTTGACCTAGTTGGTAGTTGGGTTGAGAGAGATGGTTGGTAGATTGGTTGAGGTAGTTGGTAGTTTAGTTATGGTAGTTCGTAGTTTAGCTAGGGTAGGTGTTAGCTTGGTTGAGGTAGTTGGTAGTTTAGTTATGGTAGTTCGTAGTTTAGCTAGGGTAGGTGGTAGTTTGGTTCAGGTAGGTGTTAGCTTGGTTGAGGTAGTTGGTAGTTTGCATGGTCACACCTTCGGCTGGATAATGTGAGGTTCGCGTGGTGAGAGGCAGTGGTCGTTACCCAAGAACCTGAACCTTTAATCTGTCTCTATCATGGTGTGTGTGTGTGTGTGTGTGTGTGTGTGTGTGTGTGTGTGTGTGTGTGTGTCTGTGTGTGTCTGTGTCTGTGTGTGTGTGTGTGTGTGTGTGTGTGTGTGTGTGTGTGTGTGTGTGTGTGTGTGTGTGTGTGTGTGTGTGTGTGTGTGTGTGTCTGTGTGTGTGTGTCTGTGTGTGTGCGCCCATTTGTTTCTGCCTCGTGCGGGAATCGAACCCGCGCAACAGAATTACGAATCCTGCGCGCTATCCACCAGGCTACGAGGCCCCCAATGTGCGTGTGTGTGTGTGTGTGTGTGTGTGTGTGTGTGTGTGTGTGTGTGTGTGTGTGTGTGTGTGTGTGTGTGTGTGTGTGTGTGTACTCACCTATATGTACTCACCTATATGTGCTTGCAGGATCGAGCATTGACTCTTGGATCCCGCCTTTCTAGCTATCGGTTGTTTACAGCAATGACTCCTGTCCCATTTCCCTATCATACCTAGTTTTAAAAGTATGAATAGTATTTGCTTCCACAACCTGTTCCCCAAGTGCATTCCATTTTTCTACTACTCTCACGTATGTGAGAGTCTACTACTCTCACGTATGTGTGTGTGTGTGTGTGTCTGTGTGTGTCTGTGTGTGTGTGTGTGTGTGTGTGTGTGTGTGTGTGTGTGTGTGTGTGTGTGTGTGTGTGTGTGTGTGTGTGTGTGTATGCGCGCGTGCGTGTCTGTACTCGTCTAGTTTTACTCACCTAGGTGAGCTTCGGCTCTTTGGTCCCACGGTAATGGGGCCAGCCTTTAACCTCACTTAAACTGTTTAACTGCTGGTCGTTAATTAACTGTTGTGATGTTCGCCAGAGTTCCTGCTACAACCACCAGTACAACCGTGGTGACCTTGGGGGTTATATCGCCTAGCTATCACAACACGCGGATGAAGTACTTCTCACATTACTAACAAACTCCAGAAACTGTAATGTTATTTTCACTGCCACCACCTGACTTCAATAACCCACTGAGTAATTCCCCTAATTGACGGTGAAGCAGGTATTGTGCTTGATGAAATACGGACTTCATGCTGGAGCTGCATACTCCAGGATTTGTTTGACATACGTGGTATCCAAGGCTCTAAATGATTTTACACAAGTTTCTAAAGGCCGTTCTTATGTTAGCCAACCTGGCATTTGCCGCTGATGTTATCCTCTTGATATAAGCTTCAGGGGACAGGTCTGGCGTGAGATCAACCCCCAGGTCTTTCTCTCTCTCAGATTCTTGAAGGATTTCATCTTCCAAATGATACCTTGTATCTGGTCTCCTGCTCCCTACACCTATCTTCATTACATTACATTTGCTTGGGTTACACTCTAACAACCATTTGTTCGACCATTCTTTCAGCTTGTCCAGGTCTTCTTGAAGCCTCAAGCTGTCCTCCTCTGTCTTAATCCTTCTCACGATTTTGGCGTCGTAAGCAAACATTGAGAGGAATGAGTCTATACCCTCTGGGAGATCATTTACGTATATCAGAAACAGGATAGGTCCAAGCACAGAGCCCTGTGGGACTCCACTGGTGACTTCACTCCAATCTGAGGTCTCACCCCTCACTGTAACTCTCTGCTTCCTATTGCTTAGGTACTCCCTTATCCACTGGCGCGCCCTACCAGTTACTCCTGCCTGTTTCTCCAGCTTATGCATCAACCTCTTATGGGGTACTGTGTCAAAGGCTTTCCGACAGTCCAAAAAAATGCAGTCCGCCCATCCTTCTCTTTCTTGCTTAATCTTTGTCACCTGATCGTAGAATTCTATCAAGCCTGTAAGGCAAGATTTACCCTCAACCCATGTTGATGGGTTGTCACGAAGTCCCTTCTCTCCAGATGGATGTGTTACTAGTTAGTTTCTCACGACTTTCTTTGTGTGTGTGTGTGTGTGTGTGTGTGTGTGTGTGTGTGTGTGTGTGTGTGTGTGTGTGTGTGTGTGTGTGTGTGTGTGTGTGTGTGTGTGTGTGTGTGTGTGTGTGTGTGTGTGTGTGTGTGTGTGTGTGTGTGTGTGTGTGTGTGTGTGTGTGTGTGTGTGTGTGTGTGTGTGTGTGTGTGTGTGTGTGTGTGTGTGTGTGTGTGTGTGTGTGTGTGTGTGTGTGTGTGTGTGTGTGTGTGTGTGTGTGTGTGTGTGTGTGTGTGTGTGTGTGTGTGTGTGTGTGTGCGTGTGTGTGTGTGTGTGTGTGTGTGTGTGTGTGTGTGTGTGTGTGTGTGTGTGTGTGTGTGTGTGTGTGTGTGTGTGTGTGTGTGTGTGTGTGTGTGTGTGTGTGTGTGTGTGTGTGTGTGTGTGTGTGTGTGTGTGTGTGTGTGTGTGTGTGTGTGTGTGTGTGTGTGTGTGTGTGTGTGTGTGTGTGTGTGTGTGTGTGTGTGTGTGTGTGTGTGTGTGTGTGTGTGTGTGTGTGCGTGTGTGTGTGTGTGTGTGTGTGTGTGTGTGTGTGTGTGTGTGTGTGTGTGTGTGTGTGTGTGTGTGTGTGTGTGTGTGTGTGTGTGTGTGTGTGTGTGTGTGTGTGTGTGTGTGTGTGTGTGTGTGTGTGTGTGTGTGTGTGTGTGTGTGCGTGTGTGTGTGTGTGTGTGTGTGTGTGTGTGTGTGTGTGTGTGTACTCACCTAGTTGTGTTTGCGGGGGTTGAGCTCTGGCTCTTTGGTCCCGCCTCTCAACCGTCAATCAACTGGTGTACAGATTCCTGAGCCTATTGGGCTCTATCATATCTACATTTGAAACTGTGTATGGAGTCAGCCTCCACCACATCACTGCCTAATGCATTCCATTTACTAACTACTCTGACACTGAAAAAGTTCTTTCTAACGTCTCTGTGGCTCATTTGGGTACTCAGCTTCCACCTGTGTCCCCTTGTTCGCGTCCCACCAGTGTGTGTGTGTGTGTGTGTGTGTGTGTGTGTTTACTAGTTGTGTTTTTACGGGGGTTGAGCTTTGCTCTTTCGGCCCGCCTCTCAACTGTCAATCAACTGTTTACTAACTACTTTTTTTTTTTTTTTTTTTTCTCCACACCCCACACACACACACACCCCAGGAAGCAGCCCGTGACAGCTGACTAGCTCCCAGGTACCTATTTACTGCTAGGTAACAGGGGCATTCAGGGTGAAAGAAACTTTGCCCATTTGTTTCTGCCTCGTGCGGGAATCGAACCCGCGCCACAGAATTACGAATCCTGCGCGCTATCCACCAGGCTACGAGGCCCATCGTAGTGTGTGTGTGTGTGTGTGTGTGTGTGTGTGTGTGTGCTTACCTAATCACTTAATTGCGCTTGCGGGGGATGAGCTTCAGCTCTTTGGGCCCGCCTCTCAACCATCAATCAGCTGATGTACAGATTCCTGAGCCTATATGTCAGGGATAAAACTAGAATCTAAGCTCCGTCTCCAAAGAATATTCAGGGTCTGCGACAGTGTTTTTTTTCACAGTTCCTGATGAATATGGAGTTCCAGGACTCAGGGCCTGGGGCCAGATTCACGAAAGCACTTACGCAAGCACTTACGAACGTGTACATCTTTCCTCAATCTTTGGCGGCTTTGGTTACATTTATTAAACAGTTTACAAGCATGAAAACTTGCCATTCAACTGTTGTTATTGTTATAAACAGCCTCCTGGTGCTTCGGAGCTCATTAACTGTTTAATAATTGGAAACAAAGCCGCCAAAGATTGAGAAAAGATGTACAGGTTCGTAAGTGCTTGCGTAAGTGCTTTCGTGAATCTGGCCCCTGGCGCAGAGTGCACGGGCATACTGGCTACTTCAAAATCCAGTGGAGTTAGGGGGGGACATTTGATATATGATTTGATGTTGGTATCGCATTAATGAAGAATTCGTGTATTTTCTTCAGTGTGTTTAAGGACTCGCTGAAGACGGAATCTTACTGTTTTCTCAGTATTTCGCTCATTTCTTTGTTGTCATCGGTGAAAGTTCCATCTTGGAATCAGGTAGGGAGCCGGTCGGCCGAGCGGACAGCACGCTGAACTTGTGATCCTGTGGTCCTGGGTTCGATCCCAGGCGCCGGCGAGAAACAATGGGCAGAGTTTCTTTTACCCTATGCCCCTGTTACCTAGCAGTAAAATAGGTACCTGGGTGTTAGTCAGCTATCACGGGCTGCTTCCTGGGGGTGGAGGCCTGGTCGAGGACCGGGCCGCGGGGACACTAAAGCCCCGAAATCATCTCAAGATAACCTCCCTTTCGCAGGGGCCCGATACTAGATGTAGTTTTTGCTCTGCATTTTGCATAAGAGAAAAGTATTTCGGATATCTTTCTATTTCGCTAATGGCCTTTGTCTCTCTGTCTCTCCTGGATTTTGTATGATTCTTGTTGCTTGAGTTTAATCGTTTCTATTTCTCTACCTAACCTTCTTCGCCGTTCTTGAGATAGGGTGCGACTCTCAAGTTGTTCCGCGAGTCGTTTTCTTCGTCTATAGAGGGAACGACGTTCCCGTTCCAATCTGCATCTCTTTCTCTTTTTTTTTCTTAGAGGACTATGCTTGAGCATAGAGAAGCTAGAGAAATATGTTTGAACATATTTCCAGTGTCACTAAGCTTATTTTCTCTAGGCACTGGTTCAGGTATGCATTTTCTAGCTGTTGCAGGCGATGAGTCACAATAACGTGGCTAAAGTATGTTGACCAGACCACACGCTAGAAGGTGAAGGGACGACGACGTTTCGGTCCGTCCTGGACCATTCTCAAGTCGATTGTGAGAATGACCTCACAATAGACTTGAGAATGGTCCAGGACGGACCGAAACGTCGTCGTCCCTTCACCTTCTAGTGTGTGGTCTGGTCAACATTTTCTAGCTGTTCTTCCCACCATATATCTGTGAGGTCTTGGTTTATTTGTTTCCAGTTAATCTGTTTATTATTAAAATTAAATTAGGTGAATTCTCCTCCCCCCCCCCCCCGGGCCTCGGGACTGGTTGTGCAGGTCCATTCCCCATGGTTGTCAGAACTTCAATTAAGTTGTGATCTGAGTAACAGGTATCTGTAATCATTATGTTCCCGATCAACTCATCATTATTAGTGAAAATGAGGTCCAGCGTGTTCTCCTTCCTAGTTGGTTCTACTATTTGCTGGTTTAAGGCAAACCTATCGCACATCCGTAGCAGGTCATTTGCATGTGCCTGCTCATTTAGGCTACTTCCTGGTATTCTTTCTGATATTACTGTATTAGCCAGGTGCTTCCATTTCAGGTGCCGTAGGTTGAAGTCCCCAAGCAGGATGATGTTCGGAGCTGGATTTGTGAGGTTTTCCAAGCAGTGTTCTATTTTCATTAGTTGGTCTTTAAACTGCTGAGGGTTTGCCTCCGGTGACTTATATACAAGGACAATAACTACATTTAGGATCTCTATTTTGACTATCAGCACTTCCACCATATCATTTGAGGTGTTTAGCAGCTCAGTACAGATGAGTGTGTCTTTGATGTAGAGGCTGACCCCACCCTCGTGTACAGGTTGTACACGGCTGGGGGCCTCGTAGCCTGGTGGATAGCGCGCAGGACTCGTAATTCTGTGGCGCGGGTTCGATTCCCGCACGAGGCAGAAACAAATGGGCAAAGTTTCTTTCACCCTGAATGCCCCTGTTACCTAGCAGTAAATAGGTACCTGGGAGTTAGTCAGCTGTCACGGGCTGCTTCCTGGGGGTGGAGGCCTTGTCGAGGACTGGGCCGCGGGGACACTAAAGCCCCGAAATCATCTCAAGATAACCTCAAGATAACCCTTGCCGGTCGGCCGAGCGGACAGCACGCCGATCCTGTGGTCCTGGGTTGGATCCCAGGCGCCGGGGAGAAACAATGGGCAGAGTTTCTTTCACCCTATGCCCCTGTTACCTAGCAGTAAAATAGGTACCTGGGTGTTAGTCAGCTGTCACGGGCTGCTTCCTGGGGGTGGAGGCCTGGTCGAGGACCGGGCCGCAGGGACACTAAAGCCCCGAAATCATCTCAAGATAAGAGATATAACCCTGAAGCCTGTGTTTCCTGTCACATCTGAGGGCTGACCCCACTCTGTGTGACACTTGCTACATATTGACACATACTACATATTGACACATGCTACATAATGACACATGCTACATACAGAGACAGATGTACAGACAGAAACAGAAGAAAGCAGGACAAACAGTGACTGATAGAGTGACAGACCGACAGACAGACAAACGTGGACAGAAAGACAAACGGGGAATCAGAAAAACTGAGACAGACACACAGAGAGAGAAAGAGAGGAAGACAATAAAAACACAGAGACAAAGAGACAGGGAAACAGACAGTGAGACAGAGACACAGACAGGAAAACAGACAGAACAACTCAGACAGAGAGAGATTCCCACCAAGTATTTTCATCAGTTGTTCCCGCTGTCGCCACCAGAGACCTCTGTCAGTCCGAGGACCAATCTCACACGTGTTGACCTAACCTAACCTAACCTAACCTAACCTAACCTAACCTAACCTAACCTCTGTCAGTCCGAGGACCTATCTCACACGTGTTGACCTAACCTAACCTAACCTAACCTAACCTAACCTAACCTAACCTAACCTCTGTCAGTCCGAGGACCTATCTCACACGTGTTGACCTAACCTAACCTAACCTAACCTAACCTCTGTCAGTCCGAGGACCTATCTCACACGTGTTGACCTAACCTAACCTAACCTAACCTAACCTAACCTAACCTAACCTTACCTTACCTAACCTAACCTAACCTAACCTAAC
Organism: Procambarus clarkii; assembly: GCF_020424385.1. Taxonomy (NCBI): domain Eukaryota; kingdom Metazoa; phylum Arthropoda; class Malacostraca; order Decapoda; family Cambaridae; genus Procambarus; species Procambarus clarkii. The sequence continues at coordinate 396,633 of NC_059610.1, read as the reverse complement.
ATACGTTTATCTCCTGGACAGTTTGCTTCGTGCTTCCAACGTCTTAAAGTGGAGACGCAACGAATGGGTAACGTCACAGCGTCACAAGTTGCGTCACAGGTTGCGTCACAGCGTCACAGGCTGCGTCACAGCGTCACAGGTAACGGGAATGCTGCTATGGTTATGGGAGTACAGTTCTTGACCGCTCTGTTGATAACCACGATGGCTTGTTAGTTGCTCCGAGCTTTAGAGATTAAAATTTAACATTTATAAGATAGTATTATGGATGAAGCGGAAGATTTTATAGGATAGGACCAGAAGCTCACACTGTCTGGAGCCTCAGCTCACACTGGAGCCTCAGCTCACACTGTCTGGAGCCTCAGCTCACACTGGAGCCTCAGCTCACACTGTCTGGAGCCTCAGCTCACACTGGAGCCTCAGCTCACACTGCCTGGAGCCTCAGCTCACACTGTCTGGAGCCTCAGCTCACACTGCCTGGAGCCTCAGCTCACACTGTCTGGAGCCTCAGCTCACACTGCCTGGAGCCTCAGCTCACACTGTCTGGAGCCTCAGCTCACACTGCCTGGAGCCTCAGCTCACACTGGAGCCTTAGCTCACACTGGAGCCTCAGCTCACACTGGAGCCTCAGCTCACACTGGGGCCTCAGCTCACACTGGAGCCTCAGCTCACACTGGAGCCTCAGCTCACACTGGGGCCTCAGCTCACACTATCTGGAGCCTCAGCTCACACTGTCTGGAGCCTCAGCTCACACTGTCTGGAGCTGAGGCTCACACTGTCTGGAGCCTCAGCTCACAATGTCTGGAGCTGAGGCTCACACTGGAGCCTCAGCTCACACAGTCTTCCCTGGAGCCTCAGCTCACACTGGAGCCTCAGCTCACACAGTCTTACCTGGAGCCTCAGCTCACACAGTCTTACCTGGAGCCTCAGCTCACACTGGAGCCTCAGCTCACACAGTCTTACCTGGAGCCTCAGCTCACACGAGCCTCAGCTCACACAGTCTTACCTGGAGCCTCAGCTCACACAGTCTTACCTGGAGCCTCAGCCCACACAGTCTTACCTGGAGCCTCAGCTCACACTGGAGCCTCAGCTCACACAGTCTTACCTGGAGCCTCAGCTCACACTGGAGCCTCAGCTCACACCGGAGCCTCAGCTCACACTGGAGCCTCAGCTCACACTGGAGCCTCAGCTCACACTGGGGCCTCAGCTCACACTGGAGCCTCAGCTCACACTGGAGCCTCAGCTCACACTGGGGCCTCGATCAGCTCACACTATCTGGAGCCTCAGCTCACACTGTCTGGAGCCTCAGCTCACACTGTCTGGAGCTGAGGCTCACACTGTCTGGAGCCTCAGCTCACAATGTCTGGAGCTGAGGCTCACACTGGAGCCTCAGCTCACACAGTCTTACCTGGAGCCTCAGCTCACACAGTCTTACCTGGAGCCTCAGCTCACACTGGAGCCTCAGCTCACACAGTCTTACCTGGAGCCTCAGCTCACACGAGCCTCAGCTCACACAGTCTTACCTGGAGCCTCAGCTCACACAGTCTTACCTGGAGCCTCAGCTCACACTGGAGCCTCAGCTCACACTGGAGCCTCAGCTCACACTGGAGCCTCAGCTCACACTGGAGCCTCAGCTCACACTGGAGCCTCAGCTCACACTGGAGCCTCAGCTCACACTGGAGCCTCAGCTCACACTGGAGCCTCAGCTCACACAGCGTTACTGTCTTTTCTTGCTCCCTTCTCTTGTTACTGTCAAGATTCTCTATCCTTTTCTTCTCTTAATGTTCTGTTGTGTTACTGTCTCATTCTTGTTACAGTGTTACTGTCTCATTCTTGTTACAGTGTTACTGTGTTACAGTGTTACTGTCTCATTCTTGTTACAGTGTTACTGTCTCATTCTTGTTACAGTGTTACTGTCTCATTCTTGTTACAGTGTTACTGTCTCATTCTTGTTACAGTGTTACTGTCTCATTCTTGTTACAGTGTTACTGTCTCATTCTTGTTACAGTGTTACTGTCTCATTCTTGTTACAGTGTTACTGTCTCATTCTTGTTACAGTGTTACTGTGTTACAGTGTTACTGTCTCATTCTTGTTACAGTGTTACTGTCTCATTCTTGTTACAGTGTTACTGTGTTACAGTGTTACTGTCTCATTCTTGTTACAGTGTTACTGTCTCATTCTTGTTACAGTGTTACTGTGTTACTGTCTCATTCTTGTTACAGTGTTACTGTCTCATTCTTGTTACAGTGTTACTGTGTTACAGTGTTACTGTCTCATTCTTGTTACAGTGTTACTGTCTCATTCTAGTTACAGTGTTACTGTGTTACAGTGTTACTGTCTCATTCTTGTTACAGTGTTACTGTCTCATTCTTGTTACAGTGTTACTGTCTCATTCTTGTTACAGTGTTACTGTCTCATTCTTGTTACAGTGTTACTGTCTCATTCTCGTTACAGTGTTACTGTCTCATTCTTGTTACAGTGTTACTGTCTCATTCTTGTTACAGTGTTACTGTCTCATTCTCGTTACAGTGTTACTGTCTCATTCTCGTTACAGTGTTACTGTCTCATTCTCGTTACAGTGTTACTGTCTCATTCTCGTTACAGTGTTACTGTCTCATTCTTGTTACAGTGTTACTGTCTCATTCTTGTTACAGTGTTACTGTCTCATTCTTGTTACAGTGTTACTGTCTCATTCTTGTTACAGTGTTACTGTCTCATTCTTGTTACAGTGTTACTGTCTCATTCTTGTTACAGTGTTACTGTCTCATTCTTGTTACAGTGTTACTGTCTCATTCTTGTTACAGTGTTACTGTCTCATTCTTGTTACAGTGTTACTGTCTCATTCTTGTTACAGTGTTACTGTCTCATTCTTGTTACAGTGTTACTGTCTCATTCTTGTTACAGTGTTACTGTCTCATTCTTGTTACAGTGTTACTGTCTCATTCTCGTTACAGTGTTACTGTCTCATTCTTGTTACAGTGTTACTGTCTCATTCTTGTTACAGTGTTACTGTCTCATTCTTGTTACAGTGTTACTGTCTCATTCGTTACAGTGTTACTGTCTCATTCTCGTTACAGTGTTACTGTCTCATTCTCGTTACAGTGTTACTGTCTCATTCTCGTTACAGTGTTACTGTCTCATTCTTGTTACAGTGTTACTGTCTCATTCTTGTTACAGTGTTACTGTCTCATTCTTGTTACAGTGTTACTGTCTCATTCTTGTTACAGTGTTACTGTCTCATTCTTGTTACAGTGTTACTGTCTCATTCTTGTTACAGTGTTACTGTCTTTCTGTCTGTCGTCGACGGATTGATGAAGATTAAGCCAGCCTAGAGATGGCACGGGCATGAATAGCCCGTAAGTGGCTATTCGTAAGTGGCTTACGGGCTAGCGGCCCGTAAGGGAGCCGGTCGGCTGAGCGGACAGCACGCTGGACTTGTGATGCTGTGGTCCTGGGTCCGATCCCAGGCGCCGGCGAGAAACAATGGGCAGAGTTTCTTTCACCCCATGCCCCTGTTACCTAGCAGTAAAATAGGTACCTGGGTGTTAGTCAGCTGTCACGGGCTGCTTCCTGGGGGTGGAGGCCTGGTCGAGGACCGGGCCGCGGGGACACTAAAGCCCCGAAATCATCTCAAGATAACCTCAAGAAGAAGATGTAGGTGTTTGGAGTGAATGTGATGATGCAAGTAGCACGGTCTATGGTGAGCCCGTAGTGGACTTACCTGGCACAGGAGCGGGGCAAGTAGCACGGGCTATGGTGAGCCCCGTAGTGGCCTTACCTGGCACAGGAGCGGGGCAAGTAGCACGGGCTATGGTGAGCCCGTAGTGGACTTACCTGGCACAGGAGCGGGGCAAGTAGCACGGGCTATGGTGAGCCCGTAGTGGACTTACCTGGCACAGGAGCGGGGCAAGTAGCACGGGCTATGGTGAGCCCGTAGTGGACTTACCTGGCACAGGAGCGGGGCAAGTAGCACGGGCTATGGTGAGCCCGTAGTGGCCTTACCTGGCACAGGAGCGGGGCAAGTAGCACGGGCTATGGTGAGCCCGTAGTGGACTTACCTGGCACAGGAGCGGGGCAAGTAGCACGGGCTATGGTGAGCTCGTAGTGGACTTACCTGGCACAGGAGCGGGGCAAGTAGCACGGTCTATGGTGAGCCCGTAGTGGACTTACCTGGCACAGGAGCGGGGCAAGTAGCACGGGCTATGGTGAGCCCGTAGTGGACTTACCTGGCACAGGAGCGGGGCAAGTAGCACGGGCTATGGTGAGCCCGTAGTGGACTTACCTGGCACAGGAGCAGGGCAAGTAGCACAGGCTATGGTGAGCCCGTAGTGGACTTACCTGGCACAGGATCGGGGCAAGTAGCACGGGCTATGGTGAGCCCGTAGTGGACTTACCTGGCACAGGAGCGGAGCAAGTAGCACTGTATGAGTGAATGTGATCTTCTGTCTCCAATTAGATTGATTGATGAAGATTAAGCCACCCAAGAGGTGGTATAGAAGTCTTCAATCAACCAGATCCCATCTTATATACCCCCAGGATCCTCCCTGTTGCCGATGGATTATCAGACGAAGTTGGTAACGTCTCGTAATGGGGTCACTCACCAGACCACACACTAGAAAGTGAAGGGATGACGACGTTTCGGTCCGTCCTGGACCATTCTCTAGTCGTGTGTGTACGACTTGACAATGGTCCAGGAAGGACCGAAAGGTCTTCGTCTCCCCCATCGTCTGGTGTGTGATTGGGTCGTCTTTGATAACTATCAAAGGCTGGCTTTGCCACAGCAGATCACAGTCGTACAGAGCCCTGCGGGAGTCGAGTGGTGATGACTCTGACCTAGGCGCGTGTGTGGCCAGCCAGCCAGCCACAACAGCTGACTCCACCTGGTGTAAAGACCCGCCCAAATACCTCACCGGCCTAATAGTCATGCCTTGTGACCACCACTACAGCTCCCTCGCTCCCCAACATCACCCCCACCTCCCCCTCCTTAACCAAGGGCATCGTCTAACCCGACAAGATCGCCATCCACAGATCATTTACCAAACACACACACACACACACACACACACACACACACACACACACACACACACACACACACACACACACACACACACACACAGCCTCCAGATTAACAGGATATTTTTAATACGTGGTGAGTGTGTGTGTGTGTGTGTGTGTGTGTGTGTGTGTGTGTGTGTGTGTGTGTGTGTGTGTGTGTCTGTGTGTGTGTGTGTGTGTGTGTGTCTGTGTGTGTGTGTGTGTGTCTGTGTGTGTGTGTGTGTGTGTCTGTGTGTGTGTGTGTGTGTGTGTCTGTGTGTGTGTGTGTGTGTGTGTCTGTGTGTGTGTGTGTGTGTGTATGTGTGTGTGTGTGTGTCTGTGTCTGTGTGTGTGTCTGTGTGTGTGTGTGTGTGTGTGTGTGTGTGTGTGTGTGTGTGTGTGTGTGTGTGTGTGTCTGTGTGTGTGTGTGTGTGTGTGTGTGTGTGTGTGTGTGTGTGTGTGTGTGTGTGTGTGTGTGTGTGTGTGTGTGTGTGTGTGTGTGTGTGTGTGTGGCAGCGTAGAACTGGTTGGGCAGAGTCGACTAAACTGTGCAAAGTGGCCCGGACCTCTGGTGGTGGTCCTGGGTACTGCAGGGGACAGCCAGGGAGGCATTAATTCTCCCCTAACTGGTCCTCATCATGGGGGGAATTTGCTGCAATTCTCTTTGTAAAAAACTGTGATTGCTGGCCGCGGCGCCTGATTTCGTGCGACATAAATCTTGAAAAACAAACAAGGAAGCTGTTTGTGCTTTCACATGCGGTGTGTGAAGGCTGCGAGGACCCGCCTCTTCTGCCAGGGGGGTCCTGCACCCCCCCTGATGGCTGGGACGACCCCCCTGACGGCTGGGACGACCCTCTGACGGCTGGGACGACCCTCTGACGGCTGGGACGACTCTCTGACGGCTGGGACGACCCCCTGACGGTTGGGACGACCCCTTGACGGGTGGGACGACCCCCTGACGGCTGGGACGACCCTCTGATGGCTGGGACGACCCTCAGACGTGTGTGACGACCCTCAGACATAAGAGACGACCCCAGACGTGTGACGACCCCAGACGTGTGTGACGACCCCAGACGTGTGTGACGACCCCAGACATATGAGACAACCCCCAGACATATGAGACGACCCCCAGACATATGAGACGACCCCAGACATATGAGACGACCCCAGACATATGAGACGACCCCAGACATATGAGACGACCCCCAGACATATGAGACGACCCCAGACATATGAGACGACCCCAGACATATGAGACGACCCCAGACATATGAGACGACCCCAGACATATGAGACGACCCCAGACATATGAGACTACCTCCCAGACATATGAGACGACCCCAGACATATGAGACGACCCCAGACATATGAGACGACCCCAGACATATGAGACGACCCCAGACATATGAGACGACCCCAGACATATAAGACTACCTCCCAGACATATGAGACGACCCCAGACATATGAGACAACCCCAGACATATGAGACGACCCCAGACATATGAGACGACCCCAGACATATGAGACGACCCCAGACATATAAGACTACCTCCCAGACATATGAGACGACCCCAGACATATGAGACGACCCCCAGACATATGAGACGACCCCAGACATATGAGACGACCCCCAGACATATGAGACGACCCCAGACATATGAGACGACCCCAGACATATGAGACGACCCCAGACATATGAGACGACCCCCAGACATATGAGACGACCCCAGACATATGAGACGACCCCAGACATATGAGACGACCCCAGACATATGAGACGACCCCAGACATATGAGACGACCCCCAGACATATGAGACGACCCCAGACATATAAGACTACCTCCCAGACATATGAGACGACCCCAGACATATGAGACGACCCCAGACATATGAGACGACCCCAGACATATGAGACGACCCCAGACATATGAGACGACCCCAGACATATAAGACTACCTCCCAGACATATGAGACGACCCCAGACATATGAGACGACCCCCAGACATATGAGACGACCCCAGACATATGAGACGACCCCAGACATATAAGACTACCTCCCAGACATATAAGACGACCCCAGACATATGAGACGACCCCAGACGTGTGATAAAGGCACCGTCCGGGCCCCAACCACAGGTCATGGTCGTTAAGAGAGACCAATGATGGTTGAAGCTGCAATCAAGTGATATGAAAACCTCGTATACTGGTTAATTTGGTCTCTGTCCAAAATGTTTTCAATTTCAAGACATGTTGCGGGAGTCTGGCCGGAGGCAGGCGGTGGGTGGGTGGTCTCTCCTGCTCAGGTGAAGGTCTAGGGACCTGGGGATAATAGGGACCTCTTCTCCCAGAGACCATTTGAGCCAGAGACCGTTTGTACTAGCGACCTGTGCCCTCAGACCACTGGTACCAGGGACCTGTACCCCCAAAGCACTCAAACCAGGGACCTTCTCCCCCCCAGATCACTAGTACCAGGGACCTCTGGTACCAGGGACCTTCTCCCCCAGACCACTGGTACTAGGGACCACTGGTACCAGGGACCACTGGTACCAGGGACCACTGGTACCAGGGACCACTGGTACCAGGGACCACTGGTACCAGGGACCACTGGTGCCAGGGACCACTGGTACCAGGGACCACTGGTACGAGGGACCACTGGTACCAGGGACCACTGGTACCAGGGACCACTGGTACGAGGGACCACTGGTACCAGGGACCACTGGTACGAGGGACCACTGGTACGAGGGACCACTGGTACGAGGGACCACTGGTACGAGGGACCACTGGTACGAGGGACCACTGGTACCAGGGACCACTGGTACCAGGGACCACTGGTACGAGGGACCACTGGTACCAGGGACCACTGGTACGAGGGACCACTGGTACGAGGGACCACTGGTACCAGGGACCACTGGTACCAGGGACCACTGGTACCAGGGACCACTGGTACCAGGGACCACTGGTGCCAGGGACCACTGGTACCAGGGACCACTGGTACGAGGGACCACTGGTACCAGGGACCACTGGTACCAGGGACCACTGGTACCAGGGACCACTGGTACGAGGGACCACTGGTACCAGGGACCACTGGTACGAGGGACCACTGGTACGAGGGACCACTGGTACCAGGGACCACTGGTACCAGGGACCACTGGTACCAGGGACCACTGGTACGAGGGACCACTGGTACGAGGGACCACTGGTATCAGGGACCACTGGTACCAGGGACCACTTTCCCAGACAGAAGAGGAAGCACAGAAACAAGTGACTCTCTGGGAAAAACGAAAATCGCCCCCAGTTCTTACGGGTAAAATAAAAATTATGTCCCCAATTTTCCCTGCCAGACATTGTCTTCCCCCGTTGGAGTGGAAGGGGGCAGAAAGCCGGCGTCTTGTTAAAGGTTACTCCACCGTTCTTCAGGATTTTCTTCATCTGGATTTTAAAGTGAAGTAATGTCTTGGAATTTACGGCTTGGGCGGGTAGGCGGTTCCATGGGTTTACAACTCTTTTGGGTCAAAAAAGCATTTCCTGTTTTCTGTTTCCCGTTGTCCCGTGTTGAAGTTCGGGCTGTTGCTCCTTGTTTGTGTTACATTTTAGTCCGTTAAAGAAATTGTCTTCCTATTTGTTCAGTATCTTAAAGATCTCGAGGAGATCAGCCTTATCTTGTCTGATTTGCAGCATTTTTAGTCCTGTGGCCCTCAGCCGTTCCTGGTATGAGAGTTGACATAGTTGAACAAATCCACAAGGGCCGTGACGAGGATTCGAACCTGTGTCCGGGAGCATCCCAGACACTGCCTTAATCGACTGAGCTACGACAGGGTAAAAGGGTTGAAACCGAAGTTCTACTGAACTTACTGGACGCCAGGTCCAGTAATGAACTTTGTTCATTTGATGCATCACGTTAGTGTGATCTCTGTGTGTGTTGACTTAGTTCTGCGATGATTTTTGCTGCTGTGTTGTGCGTCTCCAAAGCCAATATGTCATTTTGAAGGTTAGGTCTCCATGCTTCTTGAGGTTATCTTGAGATGATTTCGGGGCTTTAGTGTCCCCGCGGCCCGGTCCTCGACCAGGCCTCCACCCCCAGGAAGCAGCCCGTGACAGCTGACTAACACCCAGGTACCTATTTTACTGGTAGGTAACAGGGGCATAGGGTGAAAGAAACTCTGCCCATTGTTTCTCGCCGGGGATCGAAATCGGAACCACAGGATCACAAGTCCAGTGTGCTGTCCGCTCGGCCGACCGGCTCATCACAAGTCCAGTGTGCTGTCCGCTCGGCCGACCGGCTCATCACAAGTCCAGCGTGCTGTCCGCTCGGCCGACCGGCTCATCACAAGTCCAGTGTGCTGTCCGCTCGGCCGACCGGCTCATCACAAGTCCAGTGTGCTGTCCGCTCGGCCGACCGGCTCATCACAAGTCCAGTGTGCTGTCCGCTCGGCCGACCGGCTCCCATGTAGGGTGGTGGTGACATTTGTATGTTTCCCGTCTAGGGGACTTGACCCTTGGTCTAGAGATTAGAGATTTCCTGAATAAGAGCTTAAGTGGTTGAGAAAGTTATTCGATATCTTGCTTTACGATGCTGTATTTTATTCCATTAATACATGTGATTCTAGATTCCCCGCCAATCACACACCGAAACTACGACGTTGATATAACGTTCGAACAAGTTTGAACACCCAACCAGTTATAACAACCAATAAAACAAGTTGTAACAACGTTCTAATACGTCATAAACACGTTAAGCCAAGATGTAACAACTTTATTACAAGTTGTAACAACGTTCTAATACGTCATAAACACATTAAGCCAAGATGTAACAACTTTATTACAAGTTGTAACAAGCGGAAAATAGAGACAGTTTCGGTCTGTGTTTCCAGAGATTAATTTGCCACTGTCATTTGTTTCATATGTTATGGCAATATTCCTTAATTCATTTTATTCACGTACTTGAAGTAGAGTTACAGGGAAGAGTTACACAAGAACAACGACCCATTTTAGCAATGTTTTCCTAAAATGTGACACATGTTGAAACGATAGAGGCTGAGTGTCCTGAGTGAAAGTGACACCTGCGGTGTTCTGTACATACACTCGCCTGGCGTTCCGCGAGCGCTGTCATGGGTTCGTATCCTGGCCGGGGAGGATTTACTGGGCGCAATTCCTTAACTGTAGCCTCTGTTTAACGCAACAGTAAAATGTGTACTTGGATGAAAAAACGATTTTTCGCGGCAGGGGATCGTATTCCAGGGACCTGCCCGAAACGCTACGCGTACTAGTGGCTCTACAAGAATGTAACAACTCTTGTATATATCTCAACAAAATATGTAATAAGTGTATATAGTTAAGAAGTACATATAGTGATGAGTTTTGTTTAGTGTCGTTCCCCCCCATTCCTGTTGGACTATTATTGCCTGTCCTAAATAACTTACCCATGATTCACGGTGGCATCGAGAAGAGGAACTAAGGCCTCATATACACTTTGATGTTGCCCAGACCACACACTAGAAGGTGAAGAGACGACGACGTTTTGGTCCGTCCTGGACCATTCTCAAGTCGATTGTGAAGAGACGATTGATGATTGATGAAGATTAAGCCAGCCAAAAGGTGGCACGGGCATGAATAGCCCGTAAGTGGTGGCCCTTTTGAGCCATTACCAGTATCAAAAGATGATTCTGGAGATCTGTGGAGGTGCGACTGCACCCTGCGTGACGGGAGATGTCTCCAGTGTGAACACCAAACGACAACCAATGTATATATTCTCGATTGATGATTGATGGGCACGGGCATGAATAACCCGTAAGAAGAGACGAGAAAGGCACGGGCATAAGAAAGGCAAGAAAGAAGTGAGGAAAAGGAAATCTTGGAAGAAGGTAAAAGCAAGGCAAAATAGAGGTAATAACAGAGTAACAAAGTTATCGCGAATAACCGAACTCAATTACGGGTTCACCATAGCCCGTGCTACATGGACATTTCGTTGTGAGTTGCTGAATCTATAACAACAACAACAGGGGTACTAAACAGTATGAAAGGGGGGCAATAAAAGGAGATTCAATTCCTTCAATTTCTAGTGTGTGGTCTGGTCAACATACTTCAGCCACGTTATTGTGACTCATCGCCTGCATAATAAAAGGAGATTTCATATCATACAGTTGGATATGAAAAGAACCCGGTTACAGGCTAAGTGAGGCCGTAACACTACATTACAGACCAGTGTCACTGACAAGTATTCCATGTATAGAGCTGGAGAAAATTTCAAAATTCAACATACTGAAAATAGTGGAGCACCCGGAGAGGAACAAATTATGTTTTGAAGGGAAAAAAATCTTCCTTGACACATTTGAGTGTGCTCGTTGACCAGACCACACACTAGAAGGTGAAGAGAATCGACTTGAGAATGGTCCAGGACGGACCGAAACGTCGTCGTCCCTTCACCTTCTAGTGTGTGGTCTGGTCAACATACTTTAGCCACGTTATTGTGACTCATCGCCTGCATTGAGTATGATCTATCAGAAGGTTACTAAACTAAGGAAATAGAAGGCTGGAGAGCCACTGTTCCACACGAAGGACTGTTGAACAACATGGAGAACCAGGCGGAGATAACTGGGAAAACACTGAACTAGGTGAGGGAGTACCTGCAGGACAGAGACCAGAGAGTCACAGAGAGGAGATTACAAGCTGGAGGAATGTAACAAGTGGGGTCCCACAAGGCTCTCTCCTGGGACCGCTGCTGTTCAAGGACAGAAACCAGAGAGTCACAGAGAGGAGATTACAAGCTGGAGGAATGTAACAAGTGGGGTCCCACAAGGCTCTCTCCTGGGACCGCTGCTGTTCCTAATATATGTGAACGACCTTCCCGACTAAGTGAGCTCACACATGTCAATGTTTGCAGACAGCACAAAGCTGAGGAGAAATTGGAGAGGACAAGATGAACAGGAAATAGAGTAGACACCAGCAGCATTAGAAGCAGGAGGAGCAGTGTGAACTAGATTGCTACGAAGTGTGTTAGTTTGTCGAAAGGCGAGTTTGATGTCAAGAGGACGAAAGGTACGGTGTGTGAACGGCCATTACCTTTCGTCCTCTTGACATTAAACTCGCCTTTCGACAAACTAACACACTTCGTAGCAATCTAGTTCACACTGCTCCTCCTGCTTCTAATGCTGCTGGTGTCTACTCTATTTCCTGAGGAGAAATGTAAAAACAGAGGATGACTGCAGAAAGACTAGCAAGTAGCTCCTTGAGCCGGGAGCGTCAGGGTCATTGTGAAGGCGGCAGCTACGACACTCCCACGTGTGTGTGTCCTCAGCCCAGTGTGTTCCATATACCACGGCTGTAGGAGACTCGAACCCTGGACCCCACGTGTGTGTCCTCAGCCCAGTGTGTTCCATATACCACGGCTGTAGGAGACTCGAACCCTGGACCCCACGTGTGTGTCCTCAGCCCAGTGTGTTCCATATACCACGGCTGTAGGAGACTCGAACCCTGGACCCCACGAATGTGAGGCCGAAGCTCTCACGACCGAGCTATTGAGTAGTCTTATTTTATTAGTCACGTGAGCTTACCATGGGGCCTGGCGGCTGAGTGAACACCGCTCGGGATTCGTAGTCCTAAGGTTCCTGGTTCGATCCCCGGCGGAGGCGGAAACAAATAGGCTGAGTTTCTTTCACCCTGATGCTCCGTTCACCTAGCAGTAAATAGGTACCTGGGAGTTTAGGCAGCTGCTACGGGCTGCTTCCTGGGGGTGTGTAACAAAAAGGAGGCCTGGTAGAGGACCGGGTCCCGGGGAGGTTAAGCCCCGAAATCATCTCAAGATAACCATCCTGATAATCCGAATTATCCCCACGTCATCGTCGCCACCAACCCAGACGACCTCATGAGTTACGATATATATAATTGAAGGTCGTTATGAAACACCAATTGGACTGGTAACTGTGGTCTCAACAGTCACGTGACCCCCCCCCCCTCCTTCCATTGTGTGGGGATCTTGAGGTATATCTTGAGATGATTTCGGGGCTTTTTAGTGCCAACGCGGCCCGGTCCTCGACCAGGCCTCCACCCCCAGGAAGCAGCCCGTGACAGCTGACTAACACCCAGGTACCTATTTTACTGCTAGGTAACAGGGGCATTCAGGGTGAAAGAAACTTTACCCATTTGTTTCTACCTCGTGCGGGAATCGAACCCGCGCCACAGAATTACGAGCCCTGCGTGCTATCCACCAGGCTACGAGGCCTGGGGAGAAGAAGAGCGTAGGTCAACGTAACAATTACGGTGGTAGCGGTCATTATTCACTAACAAGTGTCAGCCAATTGTGGTTGCCGTTCATCTACAACCATCTGAGAGTGTTGAAATTTTGAAAAAAAAAGCTAGAGCGCCATTATTGTCATCACTTTCCTCCTGTCTGCGGTTCGAGGCCGAGGTATGAGGAGTTCGAGGAGGTATGTTAAGCATCTTATTGCTTCGTAATTACAATTATTACTTAACTTATACCTATAATAGGTATAGGTTAAGGTATAGGTATAGGTTCGTAACCTATACCTATAATAGGTTAAGTAGTAATTGTAATTAAGAAGCAATAAGATGCTTATCTTAACATACTAAGAAGCTTAGGTAAGGTCGGTGTTTTCTATGAAGCTTTTCAAGGTAAACTAAAATATTCACAATAAATTAGTATGTCACATATGCACGTATTTAATAAGTCAATATTGACTATACGAAAGTGCGAGAACGGGTTGAGGAGGTAGAGGAGGACTGGGAGATGCTCGAGACGTTCCGAACTCTCACAAGATGTGAGAGTGAGTGAGTGAAGGGAACTATCAGGAGAAAGCGCCAAGCCATTGCGGCTATATAGCACTGGGAAGGGGTCAGGATTAGGATTTGGGATGGGACGGTGGGAAGGAATGGTGTCCAACCACTTGGATGATCGGGGATTGAACGCTGACCTGCATGAAGTGAGTGAGAGTTCATAATTAACCCACTTGTAGCACCGTATCTCCACCCTGTGTGTAGCTACACACATATATGTAACTATGTGTAGATGCACATATTATGCTAACTATGTATAGATGCACATATTATGCTAACTATGTATAGATGCACATATTATGCTAACTATGTATAGATGCACATATTATGCTAACTATGTATAGATGCACATATTATGCTAACTATGTATAGATGCACATATTATGCTAACTATGTATAGATGCACATATTATGCTAACTATGTATAGATGCACATATTATGCTAACTATGTATAGATGCACATATTATGCTATGTATAGATGCACATATTATGCTAACTATGTATAGATGCACATATTATGCTAACTATGTATAGATGCACATATTATGCTAACTATGTATAGATGCACATATTATGCTAACTATGTATAGATGCACATATTATGCTAACTATGTATAGATGCACATATTATGCTAACTATGTATAGATGCACATATTATGCTAACTATGTATAGATGCACATATTATGCTAACTATGTATAGATGCACATATTATGCTAACTATGTATAGATGCACATATTATGCTAACTATGTATAGATGCACATATTATGCTAACTATGTATAGATGCACATATTATGCTAACTATGTATAGATGCACATATTATGTGTGTTTTTGTTCATGTCCCGAGTATCTACAATGGAACAACCGGCATCACCTTTGTAACTGTGGCAGTGATTGGGTACCTGGGGGCCAGATTCACGAATCAGTTACGCAAGCACTTACGCACCTGAGGCTAGATTCACGAAGCAGTTACGCAAGCACTTACGCACCTGAGGCTAGATTCACGAAGCAGTTACGCAAGCACTTACGCACCTGAGGCTAGATTCACGAATCAGTTACGCAAGCACTTACGCACCTGAGGCTAGATTCACGAAGCAGTTACGCAAGCACTTACGCACCTGAGGCTAGATTCACGAAGCAGTTACGCAAGCACTTACGCACCTGAGGCTAGATTCACGAAGCAGTTACGCAAGCACTTACGAACCTGGGGGCCAGATTCACGAAGCAGTTACGCAAGCACTTACGAACCTGGGGCCAGATTCACGAAGCAGTTACGCAAGCACTTACGAACCTGGGGCCAGATTCACGAAGCAGTTACGCAAGCACTTACGAACCTGGGGCCAGATTCACGAATCAGTTACGCAAGCACTTACGAACGTGTACATCTTTCCTCAATCTTTGGCGGCTTTGGTTACATTTCTTAAACAGTTTACAAGCATGAAAACTTGCCAATCAACTGTTGTTATTGTTATAAACAGCCTCCTGGTGCTTCGGAGCTCATTAACTGTTTAATAATTGTAAACAAAGCCGCCAAAGATTGAGAAAAGATGTACAGGTTCGTAAGTGCTTGCGTAACTGCTTCGTGAATTTGGCCCCAGGTTCGTAGTGCTTGCGTAACTGCTTCGTGAATCTGGCCCCAGGTTCGTAAGTGCTTGCGTAACTGCTTCGTGAATCTGGCCCCAGGTTCGTAAGCGCTTGTGTAACTGCTTCGTAAATCTGGTCCCAGGTTCGTAAGCGCTTGAGTAACTGCTTCGTGAATCTGGTTCCAGGTTCGTAAGCGCTTGCGTAACTGCTTCGTAAATCTGGTTCCAGGTTCGTAAGCGCTTGCGTAACTGTTTCGTGAATCTGGCCCCAGGTTCGCAGTGCCTGCGTAACTGCTTCGTGAATCTGGCCCCTGGTTGTAGAACGATTGTCGGGTTGTGTTCCAGGGAAAACTAGTAGGGTAAGGCTTACCAAGAGCTATGGGAAGGGAAAGCTCTCAGCCGGCTAACAGGAGTCAGCAGTCGTCTGCTCCTGTACCCACCTTGAATCTGGCCCCAGGTTCGTAAGCGCTTGCGTAACTGCTTCGTGAATCTGGCCCCAGGTTCGTAAGCACTTGCGTAACTGCTACGTGAATCTGGCTCCAGGTTCGTAAGTACTTGCGTAACTGCTTCGTGAATCTAGCCCCAGGTTCGTAGTGCTTGCGTAACTGCTTCGTGAATCTGGCCCCAGGTTCGTAAGCGCTTGCGTAACTGCTTCGTGAATCTGGCCCCAGGTTCGTAAGCGCTTGCGTAACTGCTTCGTGAATCTAGCCCCAGGTTCGTAAGTACTTGCGTAACTGCTTCGTGAATCTAGCCCCAGGTTCGTAGTGCTTGCGTAACTGCTTCGTGAATCTGGCCCCAGGTTCGTAAGCGCTTGCGTAACTGCTTCGTGAATCTGGCCCCAGGTTCGTAGTGCTTGCGTAACTGCTTCGTGAATCTGGCCCCAGGTTCGTAAGTGCTTGCGTAACTGCTTCGTGAATCTGGTCCCAGGTTCGTAGTGCTTGCGTAACTGCTTCGTGAATCTGGCCCCAGGTTCGTAAGCGCTTGCGTAACTGCTTCGTGAATCTGGCCCCAGGTTCGTAAGCGCTTGCGTAACTGCTTCCTGAATCTGGCCCCAGGTTCGTAAGCGCTTGCGTAACTGCTTCGTGAATCTGGCCCCAGGTTCGTAAGCGCTTGCGTAACTGCTTCGTGAATCTGGCCCCAGGTTCGTAAGCGCTTGCGTAACTGCTTCGTGACTCTGGCCCCAGGTTCGTAAGCGCTTGCGTAACTGCTTCGTGAATCTGGCCCCAGGTTCGTAAGCACCTCAAGGAAGCACCCGGAAGCACCTCAAGGAAGCACCCGGAAGCACCTCAAGGAAGCACCCGGAAGCACCTCAAGGAAGCACCCGGAAGCACCTCAAGGAAGCACCCGGAAGCACCTCAAGGAAGCACCCGGAAGCACCTCAAGGAAGCACCCGGAAGCACCTCAAGGAAGCACCCGGAAGCACCTCAAGGAAGCACCCGGAAGCACCTCAAGGAAGCACCCGGAAGCACCTCAAGGAAGCACCCGGAAGCACCTCAAGGAAGCACCCGGAAGCACCTCAAGGAAGCACCCGGAAGCACCTCAAGGAAGCACCCGGAAGCACCTCAAGGAAGCACCCGGAAGCACCTCAAGGAAGCACCCGGAAGCACCTCAAGGAAGCACCCGGAAGCACCTCAAGGCAAGGTAACCTTAGTAAAAGAAAGGCCTAAATGATCCGTATATTGACCACTTGGGCTGGACGGTAGAGCGAAGGTTCTATGCAGGTCGGGGTTCAATCCCCGACGGTCCATAAGTGGTTGAGGCACCATTCCTTCCCTCCGTCCCATCCCAAAACCTTATCCTGACTCCTTCCCAGTGCTATATAGTCGTACTGGCTTGACGCTTTCCCCTGATAGTTAACTTCTGCGAGTTAATATACTTTATACAATTTATATACTTTATTACTTTTGTTTTTATTGAATTTATTTATATATACAAGATTCGTCAGGTTCGTGTACAGCCAAGGAGGCCTGGTCGACGACCGGGCCGCGGGGACACTAAGCCCCGGAAGCACCTCAAGGCAGCCACTAGCAAGATTAGCGTTTTGGGGAGGTCCTTAAGCCTAATATTCCCTGGAATACGACCCGCCAAATCGTTTAACAACCAGGTCAGAATATCACTCTGGATATCACCTGGATATCACCAGGATATCACCTGGATATCACCAGGATATCACCTGGATATCACCTGGATATCACCAGGATATCACCAGGATATCACCTGGATATCACCTGGATATCACCAGGATATCACCAGGATATCACCTGGATATCACCAGGATATCACCTGGATATCACCAGGATATCACCAGGATATCACCAGGATATCACCTGGATATCGCCAGGATATCACCAGGATATCACCAGGATATCACCTGGATATCACCTGGATATCGCCAGGATATCACCTGGATATCACCAGGATATCACCTGGATATCACCTGGATATCACCAGGATATCACCTGGATATCACCAGGATATCACCAGGATATCACCTGGATATCGCCTGGATATCACCAGGATATCACCTGGATGTCACCAGGATATCACCTTGATATCGCCAGGATATCAACTGGATATCACCAGGATATCACCTGGATATCGCCAGGATATCACCAGGATATCACCAGGATATCACCTGGATATCGCCAGGATATCACCTGGATATCGCCAGGATATCACCTGGATATCACCAGGATATCACCAGGATATCACCTGGATATCGCCAGGATATCACCTGGATATCACCAGGATATCACCAGGATATCACTCTGATTAGTTTTGTGTATGACATTTCGTTAACACGAGTAGAGCAAGCCGCAGACCCTCGCATATGGAATTAAACGCTAATAAATAATTAGGTTATCAGCGACAGGTTTTACTGAGAGCCGTTCACGTTTAACACATGTTCTCTCATTCTCCTCCAGTATATTGATAGTGAGGAATTATTGTGACACTGTATTCCTTCATCATTGTCACCTTCAGCATTCTGTTCTGGGATCTTTGTGGGGTCACAATGTATATCAAATTGGGGACCTCCCAAAGCCTCAGGAACTGTGATAGACTTCATTCAACTACTTCAGATGTAATGGACCCCGGGGTTAGTGCAGATGTTGGCAGCATGCACTCCAGACGGAGTTCTGGGAGCAGTTCTTTTCAGAGTATGTGGGGGAGCTGGCCTTCCAGGAGATCTTTAAGACGGAGATCAAGGTAGGATCTGTTTCTGGCAATATTGGGAGTTTGCGTTCCAGACGAAGTTGGGAATCTGCGTTCCAGACGACGTTGGGAATCTGCGTTCCAGACGAAGTTGGGAATCTGCGTTCCAGACGACGTTGGGAGTCTGCGTTCCAGACAACGTTGGGAATCTGCGTTCCAGACGACGTTGGGAGTCTGCGTTCCAGACGACGTTGGGAGTCTGCGTTCCAGACGACGTTGGGAGTCTGCGTTCCAGACGACGTTGGGAATCTGCGTTCCAGACGACGTTGGGAATCTGCGTTCCAGACGACGTTGGGAATCTGCGTTCCAGACGACGTTGGGAATCTGCGTTCCAGACGACGTTGGGAATCTGCGTTCCAGACGACGTTGGGAGTCTGCGTTCCAGACGACGTTGGGAATCTGCGTTCCAGACGACGTTGGGAATCTGCGTTCCAGACGACGTTGGGAATCTGCGTTCCAGACGACGTTGGGAATCTGCGTTCTAGACGACGTTAGGAGTCTGCGTTCCAGACGACGTTAGGAGTCTGCGTTCCAGACGACGTTAGGAGTCTGCGTTCTAGACGACGTTAGGAGTCTGCGTTCCAGACGACGTTAGGAGTCTGCGTTCCAGACGACGTCGGCAGCCTACGTCCCAGAGAATATCTATGTAACTCCCATTCCATTTAACGCGCAGAATGTCCAAACGAAGTCCGGGAAGCGACTATTCCACACACACTGTAAGGAATGGTCATTCCAGACGATGTAACTGCTCCTTCCCAGACATATATACGGTGTATGTGTGTACTCCACACGGAGCCTCGAGGCTCTAGGAATCTGACCAGCGAATCACGGAAAAAATCAGCCTGGTTGAGATTGATTAGCAAGGCTTGGTCCCTCGCCTGACAGATGGCTCAGCCTTCCGTTCCTCGGCTGCTCGTTCTGGAGCTTATGATGACTTAATTGCGCGTTGTGTGGACCACTAGTGGATGATTTACGATAATTCATGCTCTCTCACCCTAATGGCTAGGATGCCTCTCATTCAGGTTAGGTTAGGTTAGGTTAGGTTAGGTTAGGTTAGGTTAGGATGCCTCTCATTCAGGTTAGGTTAGGTTAGGTTAGGATGCCTCTCATTCAGGTTAGGTTAGGTTAGGTTAGGTTAGGTTAGGTTAGGATGCCTCTCATTCAGGATCACCCACCTTGTCACACGTGCGTGGTAGCAAGTGTAGAGGTGAACTGGTAGATGGTAGATGAGGGGTATTGGTGGTAGATTTCAGTGGCGGGTAGTGGTGCCGTAATGGGGTTTCAGAGCTGGCTTTCAGCGCGACACTACAGCCATGAAACGTTCTATTTTGTAACTAAATTTAACTGTTTTAACTTGTATGTTTGATTAGTTTATAAAAGATAAGATTATGAGTATTGTAACTTAGAGAGAAGTGAAGTATTGGGCAGCATGAGGCTTAGTGGGCGTCACGTCCAGGCTTGGAGCACTTCTTGTTGCTAGGGTTCAGGCTCTCAGCCAAGCCTTAGAGGGCTTCACAGTTGTTCAGTCCTAGAACATCTTAGTTGTTCAGCTCTAGAACATCTTAGTTGCTCAGCCCTAGAACATCTTTGTTCAGTAATACCTCATCTTAGTTGTTCAGTCCTAGAACATCTTAGTTGTTCAGTCCTAGAACATCTTAGTTGTTCAGTCCTAGAACATCTTAGTTGTTCAGTCCTAGAACATCTTAGTTGTTCAGTCCTAGAACATCTTAGTTGTTCAGCCCTAGAACATCTTAGTTGTTCAGTCCTAGAACATCTTAGTTGTTCAGCCCTAGAACATCTTAGTTGTTCAGTCCTAGAACATCTTAGTTGTTCAGTCCTAGAACATCTTAGTTGTTCAGTCCTAGAACATCTTAGTTGATCAGTCCTAGAACATCTTAGTTGTTCAGTCCTAGAACATCTTAGTTGTTCAGTCCTAGAACATCTTAGTTGTTCAGTCCTAGAACATCTTAGTTGTTCAGTCCTAGAACATCTTAGTTGTTCAGTCCTAGAACATCTTAGTTGTTCAGTCCTAGAACATCTTAGTTGTTCAGTCCTAGAACATCTTAGTTGTTCAGTCCTAGAACATCTTAGTTGTTCAGTCCTAGAACATCTTAGTTGTTCAGTCATAGAACATCTTAGTTGTTCATTCATAGAACATCTTAGTTGTTCAGTCATAGAACATCTTAGTTGTTCAGTCATAGAACATCTTAGTTGTTCAGTCCTAGAACATCTTAGTTGTTCAGCCCTAGTGCCTCACAGTTGTTCAGTTCTAGTGCCTCACAGTTGTTCAGCTCTAATGCCTCACAGTTATTCAGTCCTAGTGCCTCACAGTTGTTCAGCCCTAGTGCCTCACAGTTGTTCAGCCCTAGTGCCACACAGTTGTTCAGCCCTAGTGCCTCACAGTTGTTCAGCTCTAGTGCCTCACAGTTGTTCAGTCCTAGTGCCTCACAGTTGTTCAGTCCTAGTGCCTCACAGTTGTTCAGTTCTAGTGCCTCACAGTTGTTCAGCTCTAGTGCCTCACAGTTGTTCACCCTAGAACATCTTAGTTGTTCAGTCCTAGTGCCTCACAGTTGTTCAGCTCTAGTGCCTCACAGTTGTTCAGCCCTAGTGCCACACAGTTGTTCAGCCCTAGTGCCTCACAGTTGTTCAGCTCTAGTGCCTCACAGTTGTTCAGCCCTAGTGCCACACTGTTGTTCAGCCCTAGTGCCTCACAGTTGTTCAGCTCTAGTGCCTCACAGTTGTTCAGCCCTAGTGCCTCACAGTTGTTCAGCCCTAGTGCCTCACAGTTGTTCAGTCCTAGTGCCTCACAGTTGTTCAGCCCTAGTGCCTCACAGTTGTTCAGCTCTAGTGCCTCACAGTTGTTCAGCTCTAGTGCCTCACAGTTGTTCAGCCCTAGTGCCTCACAGTTGTTCAGTCCTAGTGCCTCACAGTTGTTCAGCTCTAGTGCCTCACAGTTGTTCAGCTCTAGTGCCTCACAGTTGTTCAGCTCTAGTGCCTCACAGTTGTTCACCCTAGAACATCTTAGTTGTTCAGCCCTAGTGCTTCACAGTTGTTCAGTTCTAGTGCCTCACAGTTGTTCAGCCCTAGTGCCTCACAGTTGTTCAGTCCTAGTGCCTCACAGTTGTTCAGCTCTAGTGCCTCACAGTTGTTCAGCCCTAGTGCCTCACAGTTGTTCAATCCTAGTGCCTCACAGTTGTTCAGGTCTAGTGCCACACAGTTGTTCAGCCCTAGTGCCTCACAGTTGTTCAGTCCTAGTGCCTCACAGTTGTTCAGCTCTAGTGCCTCACAGTTGTTCAGCCCTAGTGCCTCACAGTTGTTCAGTCCTAGTGCCTCACAGTTGTTCAGCTCTAGTGCCTCACAGTTGTTCAGCCCTAGTGCCTCACAGTTGTTCAGCCCTAGTGCCTCACAGTTGTTCAGCTCTAGTGCCTCACAGTTGTTCAACTCTAGTGCTTCACAGTTGTTCACCCTAGAACATCTTAGTTGTTCAGTCCTAGAACATCTTAGTTGTTCAGTCCTAGAACATCTTAGTTGTTCAGTCCTAGAACATCTTAGTTGTTCAGTCCTAGAACATCTTAGTTGTTCAGTCCTAGAACATCTTAGTTGTTCAGTCATAGAACATCTTAGTTGTTCAGTCATAGAACATCTTAGTTGTTCAGTCATAGAACATCTTAGTTGTTCAGTCCTAGAACATCTTAGTTGTTCAGCCCTAGTGCCTCACAGTTGTTCAGTTCTAGTGCCTCACAGTTGTTCAGTTCTAGTGCCTCACAGTTGTTCAGCTCTAATGCCTCACAGTTATTCAGTTCTAGTGCCTCACAGTTGTTCAGCTCTAGTGCCTCACAGTTGTTCACCCTAGAACATCTTAGTTCAGTCCTAGTGCCTCACAGTTGTTCAGCCCTAGTGCCTCACAGTTGTTCAGCCCTAGTGCCACACAGTTGTTCAGCCCTAGTGCCTCACAGTTGTTCAGCTCTAGTGCCTCACAGTTGTTCAGTCCTAGTGCCTCACAGTTGTTCAGTCCTAGTGCCTCACAGTTGTTCAGTTCTAGTGCCTCACAGTTGTTCAGCTCTAGTGCCTCACAGTTGTTCACCCTAGAACATCTTAGTTGTTCAGTCCTAGTGCCTCACAGTTGTTCAGCTCTAGTGCCTCACAGTTGTTCAGCCCTAGTGCCACACAGTTGTTCAGCCCTAGTGCCTCACAGTTGTTCAGCTCTAGTGCCTCACAGTTGTTCAGCCCTAGTGCCACACTGTTGTTCAGCCCTAGTGCCTCACAGTTGTTCAGCTCTAGTGCCTCACAGTTGTTCAGCCCTAGTGCCTCACAGTTGTTCAGCCCTAGTGCCTCACAGTTGTTCAGTCCTAGTGCCTCACAGTTGTTCAGCCCTAGTGCCTCACAGTTGTTCAGCTCTAGTGCCTCACAGTTGTTCAGCTCTAGTGCCTCACAATTGTTCAGCCCTAGTGCCTCACAGTTGTTCAGTCCTAGTGCCTCACAGTTGTTCAGCTCTAGTGCCTCACAGTTGTTCAGCTCTAGTGCCTCACAGTTGTTCAGCTCTAGTGCCTCACAGTTGTTCAGCTCTAGTGCCTCACAGTTGTTCAGCTCTAGTGCCTCACAGTTGTTCACCCTAGAACATCTTAGTTCTTCAGCCCTAGTGCTTCACAGTTGTTCAGTTCTAGTGCCTCACAGTTGTTCAGCCCTAGTGCCTCACAGTTGTTCAGTCCTAGTGCCTCACAGTTGTTCAGCTCTAGTGCCTCACAGTTGTTCAGCCCTAGTGCCTCACAGTTGTTGAGTCCTAGTGCCTCACAGTTGTTCAGCTCTAGTGCCACACAGTTGTTCAGCCCTAGTGCCTCACAGTTGTTCAGTCCTAGTGCCTCACAGTTGTTCAGCTCTAGTGCCTCACAGTTGTTCAGCCCTAGTGCCTCACAGTTGTTCAGTCCTAGTGCCTCACAGTTGTTCAGCTCTAGTGCCTCACAGTTGTTCAGCCCTAGTGCCTCACAGTTGTTCAGCCCTAGTGCCTCACAGTTGTTCAGCTCTAGTGCCTCACAGTTGTTCAACTCTAGTGCTTCACAGTTGTTCACCCTAGAACATCTTAGTTGTTCAGTCCTAGAACATCTTAGTTGTTCAGCTCTAGTGCCTCACAGTTGTTCAGCTCTAGTGCCTCACAGTTGTTCAGCTCTAGTGCCTCACAGTTGTTCAGCCTAGAACATCTTAGTTGTTCAGTCCTAGAACATCTTAGTTCTTCAGCCCTAGTGCCTCACAGTTGTTCAGCACTAGTGCCTCACAGTTGTTCAGCCCTAGTGCCTCACAGTTGTTCAGCCCTAGTGCCTCACAGTTGTTCAGTCCTAGTGCCTCACAGTTGTTCAGCCCTAGTGCCACAGTTGTTCAGCTCTAGTGCCTCACAGTTGTTCAGCTCTAGTGCTTCACAGTTGTTCACCCTAGAACATCTTAGTTGTTCAGTCGTAGTGCCTCACAGTTGTTCAGTCGTAGTGCCTCACAGTTGTTCAGCCCTAGTGCCTCACAGTTGTTCAGCTCTAGTGCCTCAAAGTTGTTCAGTCCTAGTGCCTCACAGTTGTTCAGCCCTAGTGCCTCACAGTTGTTCAGCCCTAGTACCTCACAGTTGTTCAGCCCTAGTGCCTCACAGTTGTTCAGCCCTAGTGCCTCACAGTTGTTCAGCCCTAGTGCCTCACAGTTGTTCAGCCCTAGTGCCTCACAGTTGTTCAGTCCTAGTGCCTCACAGTTGTTCAGCTCTATTGCCTCACAGTTGTTCACCCTAGAACATCTTAGTTGTTCAGTCCTAGTGCCTCACAGTTGTTCAGCCCTAGTGCCTCACAGTTGTTCAGCTCTAGTGCCTCACAGTTGTTCAGCTCTAGTGCCTCACAGTTGTTCAGCCCTAGTGCCTCACAGTTGTTCAACTCTAGTGCCTCACAGTTGTTCAGCCCTAGTGCCACACAGTTGTTCAGCCCTAGTGCCTCACAGTTGTTCAGCTCTAGTGCCTCACAGTTGTTCAGCTCTAGTGCCTCACAGTTGTTCAGCCCTAGTGCCTCACAGTTGTTCAGCCCTAGTGCCTCACAGTTGTTCAGTCCTAGTGCCTCACAGTTGTTCAGCTCTAGTGCCTCACAGTTGTTCAGCTCTAGTGCCTCACAGTTGTTCAGCTCTAGTGCCTCACAGTTGTTCACCCTACAACATCTTAGTTGTTCAGTCCTAGTGCCTCACAGTTGTTCAGCTCTAGTGCCTCACAGTTGTTCAGTCCTAATGCCTCACAGTTGTTCAGCCCTGGTGCCTCACAGTTGTTCAGCTCTAGTGCCTCACAGTTGTTCAGTCCTAGTGCCTCACAGTTGTTCAGCCCTAGTGCCTCACCGTTGTTCAGCCCTAGTGCCTCACAGTTGTTCAGCTCTAGTGCCTCACAGTTGTTCAGCTCTAGTGCCTCACAGTTGTTCAGCTCTAGTGCCTCACAGTTGTTCAGCTCTAGTGCCCCAGTTCAGCCCTAGTGCCTCACAGTTGTTCAGCTCTAGTGCCTCACAGTTGTTCAGCCCTAGTGCCTCACAGTTGTTCAGCTCTAGTGCCTCACAGTTGTTCAGCTCTAGTGCCTCACAGTTGTTCAGCCCTAGTGCCTCACAGTTGTTCAGCTCTAGTGCCTCACAGTTGTTCAGCTCTAGTGCCTCACAGTTGTTCAGCTCTAGTGCCTCACAGTTGTTCAGTACTAGTGTCTCACAGTTGTTTAGCTCTAGTGCCTCACAGTTGTTCAGCCCTAGTGCCTCACAGTTGTTCAGCCCTAGTGCCTCACAGTTGTTCAGCTCTAGTGCCTCACAGTTGTTCAGCTCTATTGCCTCACAGTTGTTCAGCTCTAGTACCTCACAGTTGTTCAGCCCTAGTGCCTCACAGTTGTTCAGCTCTAGTGTCTCACAGTTGTTCAGTCCTAGTGCCTCACAGTTGTTCAGCTCTAGTGCCTCACAGTTGTGCAGCTCTAGTGCCTCACAGTTGTTCAGCTCTAGTGCCTCACAGTTGTTCAGCTCTAGTGCCCCAGTTCAGCCCTAGTGCCTCACAGTTGTTCAGCTCTAGTGCCTCACAGTTGTTCAGCCCTAGTGCCTCACAGTTGTTCAGCTCTAGTGCCTCACAGTTGTTCAGCTCTAGTGCCTCACAGTTGTTCAGCCCTAGTGCCTCACAGTTGTTCAGCTCTAGTGCCTCACAGTTGTTCAGCCCTAGTGCCTCACAGTTGTTCAGCTCTATTGCCTCACAGTTGTTCAGCTCTATTGCCTCACAGTTGTTCAGCTCTAGTGCCTCACAGTTGTTCAGCCCTAGTGCCTCACAGTTGTTCACCCTAGAACATCTTAGTTGTTCAGCTCTAGTACCTCACAGTCGTTCACCCTAGAACATCTTAGTTGTTCAGCCCTAGTGCCTCACAGTTGTTCAGCTCTAGTGCCTCACAGTTGTTCAGTCCTAGTGCCTCACAGTTGTTCAGCCCTAGTGCCTCACAGTTGTTCAGCTCTAATGCCTCACAGTTGTTCAGCCCTAGTGCCTCACAGTTGTTCAGCCATAGTGCCTCACAGTTGTTCAGCTCTAGTGCCTCACAGTTGTTCAGCCCTAGTGCCTCACAGTTGTTCAGCTCTAGTGCCTCACAGTTGTTCAGTCCTAGTGCCTCACAGTTGTTCAGCTCTAGTGCCACACAGTTGTTCAGCCATAGTGCCTCACAGTTGTTCAGTCCTAGTGCCTCACAGTTGTTCAGTCCTAGTGCCTCACAGTTGTTCAGTCCTAGTGCCTCACAGTTGTTCAGTCCTAGTGCCTCACAGTTGTTCAGTCCTAGTGCCTCACAGTTGTTCAGTCCTAGTGCCTCACAGTTGTTCAGTCCTAGTGCCTCACAGTTGTTCAGTCCTAGTGCCTCACAGTTGTTCAGTCCCGCAACTGACGGATTATACAAGAAATTTGGAATTAACACACAGGGGTAGGAGCCGGTCGGCCGAGCGGACAGCACGCTGGACTTGTGATCCTGTGGTCCTGGGTTCGATCCCAGGCGCCGGCGAGAAACAATGGGCAGAGTTTCTTTCACCCTATGCCCCTGTTACCTAGCAGTAAAATAGGTACCTGGGTGTTAGTCAGATGTCACGGGCTGCTTCCTGGGGGTGGAGGCCTGGTCGAGGACCGGGCCGCGGGGACACTAAAGCCCCGAAATCATCTCAAGATAACCTCAAGATAACCTCAATAGGGGATAGTTTCCCCTGTGTGTAGCGCCGCGCCACTGTGGAAGTCATTATTGTATGCGTAAATTGATCTGTGTATTGCAGCAGGTGTGGGGCCCAGTCTGTGTATTGTAGCAGGTGTGGGGCCCAGTCTGTGTATTGTAGCAGGTGTGGGGCCCAGTTTGTGTATTGTAGCAGGTGTGTGGGGCCCAGTCTGTGTATTGTAGCAGGTGTGGGGCCCAGTCTGTGTATTGTAGCAGGTGTGGGGCCCAGTCTGTGTATTGTAGCAGGTGTGGGGCCCAGTTTGTGTATTGTAGCAGGTGTGTGGGGGCCAGTTTGTGTATTGTAGCAGGTGTGTGGGGGCCAGTTTGTGTATTGTAGCAGGTGTGTGGGGGCCAGTTTGTGTATTGTAGCAGGTGTGTGGGGGCCAGTTTGTGTATTGTAACAGGTGTGGGGCCCAGTCTGTGTATTGTAGCAGGTGTGGGGCCCAGTCTGTGTATTGTAGCAGGTGTGTGGGGGCCAGTTTGTGTATTGTAACAGGTGTGGGGCCCAGTCTGTGTATTGTAGCAGGTGTGGGGCCCAGTCTGTGTATTGTAGCAGGTGTGGGGCCCAGTCTGTGTATTGTAGCAGGTGTGGGGCTCAGTCTGTGTATTGTAGCAGGTGTGGGGCTTAGTCTGTGTATTGTAGCAGGTGTGGAACTTAGTCTGTGTATTGTAGCAGGTGTGGGGCCCAGTCTGTGTATTGTAGCAGGTGTGTGGGGCCCAGTCTGTGTATTGTAGCAGGTGTGGGGCCCAGTCTGTGTATTGTAGCAGGTGTGTGGGGCCCAGTCTGTGTATTGTAGCAGGTGTGGGGCCCAGTCTGTGTATTGTAGCAGGTGTGGGGCCCAGTCTGTGTATTGTAGCAGGTGTGGGGCCCAGTCTGTGTATTGTAGCAGGTGTGGGGCCCAGTCTGTGTATTGTAGCAGGTGTGGGGCCCAGTCTGTGTATTGTAGCAGGTGTGGGGCCCAGTCTGTGTATTGTAGCAGGTGTGGGGCCCAGTCTGTGTATTGTAGCAGGTGTGGGGCCCAGTCTGTGTATTGTAGCAGGTGTGGGGCCCAGTCTGTGTATTGTAGCAGGTGTGGGGCCCAGTCTGTGTATTGTAGCAGGTGTGGGGCCCAGTCTGTGTATTGTAGCAGGTGTGGGGCCCAGTCTGTGTATTGTAGCAGGTGTGGGGCCCAGTCTGTGTATTGTAGCAGGTGT
Source organism: Procambarus clarkii (assembly GCF_020424385.1). Classification (NCBI taxonomy): domain Eukaryota; kingdom Metazoa; phylum Arthropoda; class Malacostraca; order Decapoda; family Cambaridae; genus Procambarus; species Procambarus clarkii. Next base: position 368,605 of record NC_059610.1, on the reverse strand, counting down.
GGGGCCCAGTCTGTGTATTGTAGCAGGTGTGGGGCCCAGTCTGTGTATTGTAGCAGGTGTGGGGCCCAGTCTGTGTATTGTAGCAGGTGTGGGGCTTAGTCTGTGTATTGTAGCAGGTGTGGGGCCCAGTCTGTGTATTGTAGCAGGTGTGGGGCCCAGTCTGTGTATTGTAGCAGGTGTGGGGCCCAGTCTGTGTATTGTAGCAGGTGTGGGGCCCAGTCTGTAGCTGTGTTGTTGTCACTGATGGGTCTGAGGGAAGGGAGGGAATGGTAGGAGAAATGGGAGAGAAGGAAGGGGGGGGTGGGGGCAGGAAAGGGAGAGAAGGAAGGGGGGGCAGGAAAGGGAGAGAAGGAAGGGGGGGTGGGGGCAGGAAAGGGAGAGAAGAAAGGGGGGGGTGGGGGCAGGAAAGGGAGAGAAGGAAGGGGGGGTGGGGGCAGGAAAGGGAGAGAAGGAAGGGGGGCAGGAAAGGGAGAGAAGGAAAGGGGGGGGTCAGGAAAGGGAGAGAAGGAAATGGCGGGTGGGGGGCAGGAAAGGGAGAGAAGGAAGGGGGGTGGGGGCAGGAAAGGGTGAGAAGGAAGGGGGGGGGGCGGGCAGGAAAGGGAGAGAAGAAAGCGGGGGGTGGGGGTAGGAAAGGGAGAGAAGGAAGGGGGGGTGGGGGCAGGAAAGGGAGAGAAGGAAGGGGGGGGTGGGGGCAGGAAAGGGAGAGAAGAAAGCGGGGGGTGGGGGTAGGAAAGGGAGAGAAGGAAGGGGGGGTGGGGGCAGGAAAGGGAGAGAAGGAAGGGGGGGGTGGGGGCAGGAAAGGGAGAGAAGGAAGGGGGGGGTGGGGGCAGGAAAGGGAGAGAAGGAAGGGGGGGGGTGGGGGCAGGAAAGGGAGAGAAGGAAGGGGGGGGTTGGGGCAGGAAAGGGAGAGAAGGAAGGGGGGTGGGGGCAGGAAAGGGTGAGAAGGAAGGGGGGGGGGCGGGCAGGAAAGGGAGAGAAGAAAGCGGGGGGTGGGGGTAGGAAAGGGAGAGAAGGAAGGGGGGGTGGGGGCAGGAAAGGGAGAGAAGGAAGGGGGGGGTGGGGGGAGGAAAGGGAGAGAAGGAAGGGGGGTGGGGGCAGGAAAGGGAGAGAAGGAAGGGGGGGGGGGGTGGGGGCAGGAAAGGGAGAGAAGGAAGGGGGGGTGGGGGCAGGAAAGGGAGAGAAGGAAGGGGGGGGTTGGGGCAGGAAAGGGAGAGAAGGAAGGGGGGTGGGGGCAGGAAAGGGTGAGAAGGAAGGGGGGGGGGCGGGCAGGAAAGGGAGAGAAGAAAGCGGGGGGTGGGGGTAGGAAAGGGAGAGAAGGAAGGGGGGATGGGGGCAGGAAAGGGAGAGAAGGAAGGGGGGGATGGGGGCAGGAAAGGGAGAGAAGGAAGGGGGGGTGGGGGCAGGAACGGGAGAGAAGGAAGGGGGGGTGGGGGCAGGAATGGGAGAGAAGGAAGGGGGGGATGGGGGCAGGAAAGGGAGAGAAGGAAGGGGGGGATGGGGGCAGGAAAGGGAGAGAAGGAAGGGGGGGGTGGGGGCAGGAAAGGGAGAGAAGGAAGGGGGGGTTGGGGGCAGGAAAGGGAGAGAAGAAAGGGGGGTGGGGGCAGGAAAGGGACAGAAGGAAGGGGTGGAAGGAGTCAACAATTCCTCCAGGTCTAGTCAGTGTGATGGGGAATGGTCTTAAGATGAACTTAACTCATCACAAACACAAATCTAACTCAGGATATGGGTCGACTTAAGGAAATAATTCCACATCATACGGGAACAGTCGTCTGAGGACCATCTGAGTGAGGAATGTGCCATTATCACAGTAAAATTTAAAGAAAGCGCGAATGAACTAGTAACAAGCAATGCAAAAATACCTGGATACATAGAGGAGAATTGTTGTTGTTAAACATTCGCTACTTGGAACAAACAGTTCCAAGTAGCACGGACTATGGCGAGCCCGTGATAGAGGAGGAGAGAAAGAAATAAGTATATTTAAAGAAGAGGTGGAAGGCGATTTCAAGAAATCCAGAGTGGGTTATCTTGAGGTTATCTTGAGATGATTTCGGGGCTTTTTTAGTGTCCCCGCGGCCCGGTCCTCGACCAGGCTTCCACCCCCCAGGAAGCAGCCCGTGACAGCTGACTAACACCCAGGTACCTATTTTACTGCTAGGTAACAGGGACATAGGGTGAAAGAAACTTTGCCCATTGTTTCTCTCCGGCGCCCGGGATCGAACCCAGGACCACAGGATCACAAGTCCAGCGTGCTGTCCGCTCGGCCGACCGGCTCCCCTCTCTCTAAATCCACCGTAGTTCAGGGTCGAGCCTCGTTTCAAACTTCTGTACTTTTACCAAGTTTATGTATTATCTGAGGGGAGAAATCCGTGCAGAACACTACCCACAACAGTCAAGCATAACACCAGCGGGTGAGTCCAGGGTAGGAAATTCTTTTTTCCCTACCCTCCTCAGGGTCAAACTTGACAAGGGGTCAAGTTTGACACTGTACCTTGAAGCAAGTAGACGACCTCAAGGAAATCAATCCCCAAAGAGAAGTGTGGATCACTCACAGAACTGAATAAATGGGGTGCAATAGGAAAGGAAAGCAACAAAGCCAGTGTATAGGATAACAGAGAACTAATCAAGAATAAACCATAACTGACATTTGGGGAATAAGACCAAACACCTTAACTAAGGCAACCAAAATGTTCAGAGGAAAGAGGATAATTAAGACTCTGAAAAAACACCAAAATGAAATTATAGAAATTGAACACAAAATTCAGGCTGTAGATGCAACCATGGAAATGGAGCCTTTTTGCAGGCTGGAGAGAGAGGTGTCACAGTAATGACCATAATGTCACAGGTAAACTGAGGCTTATAGAAGGGGACATAAAGACCAAAACCTCACACTCTTTACAGTTACACACTGATAAGTAATAATAGATACAGTGAGAGAGAGAGAGAGAGAGAGAGAGAGAGAGAGAGAGAGAGAGAGAGAGAGAGAGAGAGAGAGAGAGAGAGAGAGAGAGAGAGAGAGAGAGAGAGAAACAGAGAGACGGTAAGAGAGACAAAGACAAAGAGAGACATACACCTCTGGACAGACACACGCACAAAAGTAGAGATGCTGAGTGGGCTACGCCTTTAAGAAGCTGAAGTAGATTTGGCAGAACCATACAGGCTGGGGTCATGACAAAACAGGAAAACTAGACCATTGAAAGTGATATTTGTGATTGAAACTGCTCCAACAATCTTGGTGAACCGAAAGGGATTTCAGAACAATGAAGAAATTTGAAAGGGTCTATCTCGAAAATAACATGAACAAGGAGGAAATCAAACCAAGGATAGAACAAAGAAGGAACAGAAGTAGACAGAAGGATTGAAGGGAGGAGAGTGGAGAGTAGCCAGCAAGAGGACGGAGGGCACCTACGTAGTAACAGTACTGTGCAAGAACATATAAACAGTAACATATAATGAACGAGGAGCTAGAACCGTAGGTAAATGGACTGAGCTTCCAGGCCTGACAAGGAACGACAAACTAGAGCACCTTCAGATCCTCCTCCAAAGCAAACATGCCAGAAATCCAACATCCGTCTCCAACCATACTTCACCCCGTCATCTTCCCCCATACCTAAACTAGAAACAAGACAGAGGACACTACAACAATAAAACTCAAGATCTGATACACCAATGCCGATGGATTGTCAAATAAAGCAGATGAACTCAAAGAAACGTACCCTGATGTAACAGCAATAGTAGAAACCAAACTGGTATGATTAGCTATGCCGTATTCCCAATAAGAATACCAAATAATGAGAAGCGAAAGACTACAGAGAGCAGGAGGAGGAGGTGTGGCACTGCTGGTAAAAGCAAACTGGATATTTGAAAATATTTTTCTGGAGATGACACACACTTACAGGGACTGCTTTGTGGGAATCATTTTGTTGAAGGGTGAGAAAGTAGCTGTGGCTGTAATCTACAACCGCCCAGAGGGGCCTCGTAGCCTGGTGGATAGCGCGCAGGACTCGTAATTCTGTGGCGCGGGTTCGATTCCCGCATGAGGCAGAAACAAATGGGCAAAGTTTCTTTCACCCTGAATGCCCCTGTTACCTAGCAGTAAATAGGTACCTGGGAGTTAGCCAGCTGTCACGGGCTGCTTCCTGGGGGTGGAGGCCTGGTCGAGGACCGGGCCGCGGGGACACTAAAGCCCCGAAATCATCTCAAGATAACTTCAAGATAACTACTCCTTCAGCAAAACCAAAGCAGTCCACTATAGTGATTTACAGCATATACTTTCTGTACACTAATACAGATGGAATGACAAATAAAGGAAATAGAGTCAGAAGCAAAACCACACATTATCGCAATAACAGAAACAAAACTGACAAGTGATATACGATACACAATCTTCCCCTAAAGGTATCGACTAATAAGGAAAGTTAAAGAGCTTGCGGTCGCCTCGTTCCCTCATACCATCAATTACATTACATTTGCTTGGATTAAAGTCCAATAGCCATCTTTCAGACTATTCGTACAAAATTAATGCCTTATAATGATTTTACAAAGTTATGCATCATCCAGCACGACTCTCGTAATATTGTACTTGATCGACCAGGCCGCCGGCACGTACAGGCCGCCGGCACGTACAGGCCGCCGGCACGTACAGGCCGCCGGCACGCACAGGCCGCCGGCACGTACAGGCCGCCGGCACGTACAGGCCGCCGGCACGTACAGGCCGCCGGCACGTACAGGCCGCCGGCACGTACAGGCCGCCGGCACGTACAGGCCGCCGGCACGCACAGGCCGCCGGCACGTACAGGCCGCCGGCACGTACAGGCCGCCGGCACGTACAGGCCGCCGGCACGTACAGGCCGCCGGCACGTACAGGCCGCCGGCACGTACAGGCCGCCGGCACGTACAGGCCGCCGGCACGTACAGGCCGCCGGCACGTACAGGCCGCCGGCACGTACAGGCCGCCGGCACGTACAGGCCGGGAGGTACAGGTTCCGGCTTTGGTCCTTGTCTTACTCCGCTACTCACCCTCCTCAAGGGGAAGAAATGCCCACAATAGGGGGAGTAACATGCCCACAATAGGGGGAGTAACATGCCCACAATAGGGGGAGTAACATGCCCACACTAGGGGGAGTAACATGCACACACAAGGGGGAGTAACATGCCCACACTAGGGGGAGTAACATGCCCACACTATGGGGGAGTAACATGCACACAATAGGGGGGAACAATATGCCCACACTAGGGGGAGTAACATGCCCACACTTGGGGGAGTAACATGCACACACTTGGGGGAGTAACATGCACACACAAGGGGGAGTAACATGCCCACACTAGGGGGAGTAACATGCCCACACAAGGGGGAGTAACATGCCCACACTAGGGGGGAGTAACATGCCCACACTAGGGGGAGTAACGTGCCCACACTAGGGGGAGTAACATGCCCACACAAGGGGGAGTAACGTGCCCACACTAGGGGGGAGTAACATGCCCACACTAGGGGGAGTAACGTGCCCACACTAGGGGGAGTAACATGCACACACAAGGGGGAGTAACATGCCCACACTAGGGGGGAGTAACATGCCCACACTTGGGGGAGTAACATGCCCACACTTGGGGGAGTAACATGCCCACACTAGGGGGGAGTAGCATGACCACACTAGGGAGAGAAACATGCCCACACTAGGGGGAGTAACGTGCCCACACTAGGGGGAGTAACATGCCCACACTAGGGGGGAGTAGCATGACCACACTAGGGGGAGTAACATGCCCACACTAGGGGGAGTAATATGCCCACACTAGGGGGGGAGTAACATGCCCACACTAGGGGGGAGTAACATGCCCACACTAGGGGGAGTAACATGCCCACACTAGGGAGAGTAACATGCCCACACTAGGGGAAGTAATATGCCCACACTAGGGGGAGTAGCATGACCACACTAGGGGGAGTAATATGCCCACACTAGGGGGAGTAACATGCCCACACTAGGGGGAGTAATATGCCCACACTAGGGGGAGTAACATGCCCACACTAGGGGGAGTAACGTGCCCACACTAGGGGGAGTAACATGCCCACACTAGGGGGGAGTAACATGCCCACACTAGGGGGAGTAACATGCCCACACTAGGGAGAGTAACATGCCCACACTAGGGGGAATAACATGCCCACACTAGGGGGAGTAACATGCCCACACTAGGGGGGAGTAACATGCCGACACTAGGTGGAGTAACATGCCCACACTAGGGGGAGTAACATGCCCACACTAGGGGGAGAAACATGCCCACACTAGGGGGAGTAACATGCCCACACTAGGGGGGAGTAACATGCGCACACTAGGGGGAGTAACATGCCCACACTAGGGGGAGTAACGTGCCCACACTAGGGGAAGTAACGTGCCCACACTAGGGGGGAGTAACATGCCCACACTAGGGGGAGAAACATGCCCACACTAGGGGGAGTAACGTGCCCGCACTAGGGGGGAGAAACATGCCCACACTAGGGGGAGTAACATGCCCACACTAGGGGGAGTAACATGCCCACACTAGGGGGAGTAACATGCCCACACTAGGGGGAGTAACGTGCCCACACTAGGGGAAGTAACGTGCCCACACTAGGGGGGAGTAACATGCCCACACTAGGGGGGAGTAACATGCCCACACTAGGGAGAGAAACATGCCCACACTAGGGGGAGTAACGTGCCCACACTAGTGGGGAGTAACGTGCCCACACTAGGGGGAGTAACGTGTCCACACTAGGGGGGAGAAACATGCCCACACTAGGGGGAGAAATATGCCCACACTAGGGGGGAGTAACATGCCCACACTAGGGGGGAGAAACATGCCCACACAAGGGGGGAGTAACATGCCCACACTAGGGGGGAGTAACGTGCCCACACTAGGGGGGAGTAACATGCCCACACTAGGGGGGAGTAACATGCCCACACTAGGGGGGAGAAACATGCCCACACAAGGGGGGAGTAACATGCCCACACTAGGGGGGAGTAACGTGCCCACACTAGGGGGGAGTAACATGCCCACACTAGGGGGAGTAACATGCCCACACTAGGGGGGAGAAATATGCCCACTAGGGGGGAGTAACATGCCCACACTAGGGGGGAGTAACATGCCCACACTAGGGGGGAGAAACATGCCCACACTAGGGGGAGTAACATGCCCACACTAGGGGGGGGAGTAACGTGCCCACACTAGGGGGGAGTAACATGCCCACACTAGGGGGAGTAACATGCCCACACTAGGGGGAGAAATATGCCCACACTAGGGGAAGTAACATGCCCACACTAGGGGGGAGTAACGTGCCCACACTAGGGGGGAGTAACATGCCCACACTAGGGGGGAGTAACATGCCCACACTAGGGGGGAGAAACATGCCCACACTAGGGAGGAGTAACATGCCCACACTAGGGGGGAGTAACGTGCCCACACTAGGGGGAGTAACATGCCCACACTAGGGGGAGTAACATGCCCACACTAGGGGGAGAAATATGCCCACACTAGGGGGGAGTAACATGCCCACACTAGGGGGGAGTAACATGCCCACACTAGGGGGGAGAAACATGCCCACACTAGGGGGGAGTAAAATGCCCACACTAGGGGGGAGTAACGTGCCCACACTAGGGGGGAGTAACATGCCCACACTAGGGGGAGTAACATGCCCACACTAGGGGGAGTAACATGCCCACACTAGGGGAAGTAACATGCCCACACTAGGGGGGAGTAACGTGCCCACACTAGGGGGGAGTAACATGCCCACACTAGGGGGAGTAACATACCCACACTAGGGGGAGTAACATGCCCACACTAGGGGAAGTAACATGCCCACACTAGGAGGGAGTAACGTGCCCACACTAGGGGGGAGTAACATGTCCACGCTAGGGGGAGTAACATGCCCACACTAGGGGGGAGTAACATGCCCACACTAGGGGGGAGTAACATGCCCACACTAGGGGGGAGTAACATGCCCACACTAGGGGGGAGTATCATGCCCACACTAGGGGGGAGTAACATGTCCACGCTAGGGGGAGTATCATGCCCACATTGTTAACAACTCTGACACTTAAAAAGTTCTTTCTAACGTCCCTGTAGCTCATGTGGGTACTCAGTTTCCACCTGTGTCCCCTTGTTCGCGTCCCACCCGTGCTAAACAGTTTATCTATTCTACCCTGTCAATTCCTCTGAGAATTTTGTAGGTAGTGATCATGTCTCCCCTTACTCTTGTGTCTTCCAGTGTCGTGAGGTTCAGTTCCAGTTGTGTGACGGAACCATCTCTCGCCTCGTGACTGCCACAATCATGCCAGATTAGCTGTCATTTACCCCCAGAACTGTCACATATCCTGCCAGGCTGGGACCATTTTCACCCCCTTCCCCCCTCCCATCACCCCCTTCCAGCCCCCTCTCCTTCCCACCCCATCTAGCCCCCTCCCTTTAACCCCCCCCCCTCCCCTAAGCACCAGCAGCACGTTTCCATAAATCCCAGTGGCTGGAGGATTCACCTGGGCTTGTCGACCTTAAGGCATGAACGGAAGCGCTCAGCGGTGGTGGACCAGACTGTGCCTACCTAAGAGAGCGTCTGTGCTCTCACGTCAGGCCGGAAATCGTCCCACGATCCAGTTTTACCAACAGAGATGGGAAGACCCAATTCTATTCCTATTTCCACTTTGACGTGTTCATTTTGCTGTAATATGTCAGTGTCGATATATTTGGTTATATTAGTGCCGAATGGTGGTTGTGCAAGAAGCCGACCTGGGGGGGCTTCTTCAGATTCACGAAGCAGTTACGCAAGCACTTACGAACCTGGGGCCAGATTCACGAAGCAGTTAAGCAAGTACTTACGAACCTGGGGCCAGATTCACGAAGCAGTTACGCAAGCACTTACGAACCTGGGGCCAGATTCACGAAGCAGTTAAGCAAGTACTTACGAACCTGGGGCCAGATCCACGAAGCAGTTAAGCAAGTACTTACGAACCTGGGGCCAGATTCATGAAGCAGTTAAGCAAGTACTTACGAACCTGGGGCCAGATTCACGAAGCAGTTACGCATGTACTTACGAACCTGGGGCCAGATTCACGAAGCAGTTACGCAAGTAAAACGAACCTGGGGCCAGATTCACGAAGCAGTTTTGCAAGTACTTACGAACCTGGGGCCAGATTCACGAAGCAGTTACGCATGTACTTACGAACCTGGGGCCAGATTCACGAAGCAGTTAAGCAAGTACTTACGAACCTGGGGCCAGATTCACGAAGCAGTTAAGCAAGTACTTACGAACCTGGGGCCAGATTCACGAAGCAGTTAAGCAAGTACTTACGAACCTGGGGCCAGATTCACGAAGCAGTTACGCAAGCACTTACGAACCTGGGGCCAGATTCACGAAGCAGTTAAGCAAGTACTTACGAACCTGGGGCCAGATTCACGAAGCAGTTACGCATGCACTTACGAACCTGGGGCCAGATTCACGAAGCAGTTAAGCAAGCACTTACGAACCTGGGGCCAGATTCACGAAGCAGTTACGCAAGTACTTACGAACCTGGGGCCAGATTCACGAAGCAGTTACGCAAGTACTTACGAACCTGGGGCCAGATTCACGAAGCAGTTACGCAAGTACTTACGAACCTGGGGCCAGATTCACGAAGCAGTTTTGCAAGCACTTATGAACCTGGGGCCAGATTCACGAAGCAGTTACGCAAGTACTTACGAACCTGGGGCCAGATTCACGAAGAAGTTAAGCAAGTACTTACGAACCTGGGGCCAGATTCACGAAGCAGTTACGCAAGTACTTACGAACCTGGGGCCAGATTCATGAAGCAGTTAAGCAAGTACTTACGAACCTGGGGCCAGATTCATGAAGCAGTTAAGCAAGTACTTACGAACCTGGGGCCAGATTCACGAAGCAGTTACGCATGTACTTACGAACCTGGGGCCAGATTCACGAAGCAGTTACGCAAGTAAAACGAACCTGGGGCCAGATTCACGAAGCAGTTTTGCAAGTACTTACGAACCTGGGGCCAGATTCACGAAGCAGTTACGCATGTACTTACGAACCTGGGGCCAGATTCACGAAGCAGTTAAGCAAGTACTTACGAACCTGGGGCCAGATTCATGAAGCAGTTAAGCAAGTACTTACGAACCTGGGGCCAGATTCATGAAGCAGTTACGCAAGCACTTACGAACCTGGGGCCAGATCCACGAAGCAGTTACGCAAGCACTTACGAACCTGGGGCCAGATTCACGAAGCAGTTAAGCAAGTACTTACGAACCTGGGGCCAGATTCATGAAGCAGTTACGCAAGCACTTACGAACCTGGGGCCAGATTCATGAAGCAGTTACGCAAGCACTTACGAACCTGGGGCCAGATTCACGAAGCAGTTACGCAAGCACTTACGAACCTGGGGCCAGATTCACGAAGCAGTTACGCAAGTACTTACGAACCTGGGGCCAGATTCATGAAGCAGTTACGCAAGCACTTACGAACCTGGGGCCAGATTCATGAAGCAGTTACGCAAGCACTTACGAACCTGGGGCCAGATCCACGAAGCAGTTACGCAAGTACTTACGAACCTGGGGCCAGATTCACGAAGCAGTTACGCAAGTACTTACGAACCTGGGGCCAGATTCACGAAGCAGTTAAGCAAGTACTTACGAACCTGGGGCTAGATTCACGAAGCAGTTAAGCAAGTACTTACGAGCCTGGGGCCAGATCCACGAAGCAGTTACGCAAGTACTTACGAACCTGGGGCCAGATTCACGAAGCAGTTAAGCAAGTACTTACGAACCTGGGGCTAGATTCACGAAGCAGTTACGCAAGTACTTACGAGCCTGGGGCCAGATCCACGAAGCAGTTACGCAAGTACTTACGAACCTGGGGCCAGATTCACGAAGCAGTTACGCAAGTACTTACGAACCTGGGGCCAGATTCACGAAGCAGTTACGCAAGTACTTACGAACCTGGGGCCAGATCCACGAAGCAGTTACGCAAGTACTTACGAACCTGGAACCAGATTCACGAAGCAGTTGTCAGACCCTGGCAAACACTTCGTCTGAACCAATTTGTTTGGTTTGAGTTTTACTATTTGTTTAATAATATCCTCCCTGGTAACTGCTAAACTCGTCAACCTGTCCTCGTCCCCACCCACATAGACTTGTTCGGCTGAAGGCATATTGTTAAGTTCCTCTTTAGTTAATACAGATATAAAATATGTATTAAAAATACTACTCATCTCTTCGTCATTACCAGTTATCTGACCTGTCTCAGTTTTTAATGGACCTATCCTTTCCCTAACCTTTGTTCGGTATAACTGATAAAAACCTTTTGGATTTGCCTTTGCTTGCTCTGCTATGTGAACTTCATAGTTTCTTTTTGCCCTCCTTATCTCTTTCTTAACATTTCTAACCAGTTGTACGAATTCCTGTTTTAAACTGACTTCCCCATTCTTAGTCCTTTTGTATCACACTCTCTTTCTACCTATAATGTTCTTCAGATCCTTTGTTATCCATTTCGGGTCATTATTATTCGATCTATTCAATTTGTATGGTATACTACGTCCCTGGGCTTTGCTTAGAATGTTTGTAAATAAGTTATATTTTGAATCCACATCGAAATCCCTTTTTACATCGGCCATCGCTGGGTTCCCGTCTCGCCCCAAGACCCGCCCTTCCCCCCATGCCCAGGACTTTCCTATCTATTTCACCCCAAAAAATTCTTTGTCCATTAAAATCAGCTTTTCGAAAATCTGGCGCTTTAACCGAATTTTCTCCTGCAGGTCTATTCCATTCGATGCTAAATCTCATTTCTTTGTTATCACTGTTCCCTAGTTTACTCCCTATTCCAATGTCATTAATTTGTGTTTCCCTGTTAGTTAACACTAAGTCTAAAATATTATTGTATGTAATATTAGCCTGTAAGCCTTAGAGCAGAGGGGAGAGAGATACATAATAATTTACACATTTATATAATAATTTACACATTTACATAATAATTTACACATTTACATAGTAATTTACACATTTACATAATAATTTACACATTTATATAATAATTTACACATTTACATAATAATTTACACATTTACATAATAATTTACACATTTACATAATAATTTACACATTTACATAATAATTTACACATTTACATAATAATTTACACATTTACATAATAATTTACACATTTACATAATAATTTACACATTTACATAATAATTTACAGATTTATATAATAATTTACACATTTACATAATAATTTACACATTTACATAATAATTTACACATTTACATAATAATTTACAGATTTACATAATAATTTACACATTTACATAATAATTTACACATTTACATAATAATTTACACATTTACATAATAATTTACACATTTATATAATAATTTACACATTTACATAATAGATACATAATAATTTACACATAATTTACAGCGGTGCCCAATTAATAGCCTCTCGAACCCGAGTACTAACCAGGAGGCCTCGTCAGAGACAGGGCCACGGGCACATTGATCCAGGGAACTAAAATTTAAACATAAGGTAAATATAAGGGACAAGAACCACCACTGTGACACAGCTGAACCGTCACTGTGACACAGCTGAACCGTCACTGTGACACAGCTGAACCGTCACTGTGACACAGCTGAACCACCACTGTGGCACAGCTGAACCGTCACTGTGACACAGCTGAACCACCACTGTGACACAGCTGAACCGTCACTGTGACACAGCTGAACCACCACTGTGACACAGCTGAACCGTCACTGTGACACAGCTGAACCGTCACTGTGACACAGCTGAACCGTCACTGTGACACAGCTGAACCACCACTGTGACACAGCTGACCCGTCACTGTGACACAGCTGAACCGTCACTGTGACACAGCTGAACCACCACTGTGACACAGCTGAACCACCACTGTGACACAGCTGAACCGTCACTGTGACACAGCTGAACCACCACTGTGACACAGCTGAACCACCACTGTGACACAGCTGAACCGTCACTGTGACACAGCTGACCCGTCACTGTGACACAGCTGAACCACCACTGTGACACAGCTGAACCACCACTGTGACACAGCTGAACCGTCACTGTGACACAGCTGAACCGTCACTGTGACACAGCTGAACCGTCACTGTGACACAGCTGAACCACCACTGTGACACAGCTGAACCACCACTGTGACACAGCTGAACCGTCACTGTGACACAGCTGAACCGTCACTGTGACACAGCTGAACCGTCACTGTGACACAGCTGAACCACCACTGTGACACAGCTGAACCGTCACTGTGACACAGCTGAACCACCACTGTGACACAGCTGAACCGTCACTGTGACACAGCTGAACCACCACTGTGACACAGCTGAACCACCACTGTGACACAGCTGAACCACCACTGTGACACAGCTGAACCACCACTGTGACACAGCTGAACCACCACTGTGACACAGCTGACCCGTCACTGTGACACAGCTGAACCGTCACTGTGACACAGCTGAACCGTCACTGTGTCACAGCTGAACTGTCACTGTGACACAGCTGAACCACCACTGTGACACAGCTGAACCACCACTGTGACACAGCTGAACCACCACTGTGACACAGCTGACCCGTCACTGTGACACAGCTGAACCGTCACTGTGACACAGCTGAACCGTCACTGTGTCACAGCTGAACCGTCACTGTGACACAACTGACCCGTCACTGTGACACAGCTGAACCACCACTGTGACACAGCTGAACCGTCACTGTGACAGCTGAACCGTCACTGTGTCACAGCTGAACCGTCACTGTGACACAACTGACCCGTCACTGTGACACAGCTGAACCACCACTGTGACACAGCTGAACCGTCACTGTGACACAGCTGAACCGTCACTGTGACACAGCTGAACTACCACTGTGACACAGCTGAACCGTCACTGTGACACAGCTGAACCTCAGCTACATATCAGCTACATATCCTCCCACATAAATCATAGAGAGCTTCCGCAGTATTGCAAACCATTAACACTCAACACACACACACACACACACACACACACACACACACACACACACACACACACACACACACACACACACACACGCACGCACGCGCGTGCAACCGCCAACACAATGTGAATTGGTACCTGTCTGCCACAGGTGAGAACGGGCCACTACACACGCTGTAATTGGGCCGTACATCACCCTGGATTATACGACACCTGCCCCACCGTCTCCCACGGTAGTGGGGGGGGGGGGTGAGGTGGGACGGGGTGGGGGGGAGGCAAGGAAAGGGGGTGATAGGGGCGACATGGGGTGGGGGGTGAGGGGGTGGTATTAGGGGGTTTACCTGTGGAGGATTTCAATAGTTCTACCAGCGCAGGTTCACCTGGGTGGGGTGAGGGGGGGGGGTGATTTTTCAGCCTTTCCTCCCCCCCTGAATACTAAGTCTACCAGACTTTGTGCCTTGTAGCCCGCAGTCCCACACACACACACACCCATTACAGCCTGGTTGATCAGGTGACTACGGCAGAAATGTGTGTGTATTGACTTCATGAAAACGTCCAATACACTATTGGTAAGGGGCCTTTTTACCAATAGTTTAAGACCAGGTGGTATATATATATATATATATATATATATATATATATATATATATATATATATATATATATATATATATATATATATATATATATGATTGAGCTCTGTAGCTACTTCATACACTATAGAATATTTGACTGGTCCTTCATACAGAGTTTGCTAGTGCAGGCTAGTAGACTAAACTACCATGTGTACTGATAGTCTACTATGGGTACTAATACTACTAATAGTCTCCATGTGGACTACTACTATCTCATATGTGTATACTAATTCCATGTATGACAAACCCATCTCCTGTAAGCTAGTCTGATGATCCCATCCCAAATCCTTATCCTGACCCCCTTCCCAGTGCTATATAGTCGTAATGGCTTGGCGCTTTCCCCCCTGATAGTTAACCTGCGAGATGAGGGCATTATAGTAGCTCTTGATATATGTATTATATAATCCTTCATATAGACTATAGTCACAGAACATTGCAGTGTACTTAAGCTTGTTAGGACGAGGCTTACGGCTCAACACACACACCAGGAAGCAGCCCGTGACAGCTGACTAACTCCCAGGTACAGGTTGACCAGACCACACACTAGAAGGTGAAGGGACGACGACGTTTCGGTCCGTCCTGGACCATTCTCAAGTCGATTAACTCCCAGGTACATATTTACTGCTAGGTAACAGGGGCATTCAGGGTGAAAGAAGCTTTGCCCATTTGTTTCTGCCTGGTGCGGGAATCGAACCCGCGCCACAGAATTACGAGTCCTGCGCGCTAGCCACCAGGCTACCAGGCCCCTTGTGGGGTCCTCTGCTGTGGTTCGCTTCATTATCCACACTTCTACTTGACTAGCCGCTGGAATTTGTTCTTTCTGAACTTTTAAATGTTCTGAAATTATTGTTCCAAAATCGAGTTGGTTCTTCCTTACTGTGAGAACAATTGTTATTGTTTATTTTCCGCAACTCAGTAATTGGAATTCGTCATCTCAGTGCATCATATTTTTCTCCATTTGACCATTTTTTTTTTTCTACCACAGACGTGGCCGGACATTTACAATGCTAACCAGCATATATACATTTTCTTCTGTCCTCCATGGACAGGGTTAGAGAAGTGTTAAACATATAGTTCAAGGGTTTATTGAACACTCAACCACAGAAGGTGATTCGGTGCTTTTAAAATGCTAAGCTAACCTACATACGTAAATACATAGATACACAGATTTACGTATGTCCTACATAAAGTGTTCGATGTGTCTTTTACATAGTGTCATTAATGTACATTCTCATAGGTGAAATGTAATTCTGATCAGCTTCCATATATACTTTATACCCATACATATACATACACACACACACATATACATACATATATACACACACACACATGCATTCACATACATTTGTCTCATTTACTCTGACAGGGTGAGATAGCTGATAAAGAAACTAGTGTGCAATTAAGCACTTAATCACAGAAGGTGATTCGGTGCTTTTAAAATGCTAAGCTAACCTACATACGTAAATACATAGATACACAGATTTACGTATGCCCTACATAAATGCCATACATTTGACCATTGGAAGACCTTGTTAAAATGGAATAGGAATTTTTATCTTCCAATGACTCAATTTTCATCCCTATTTTGTTGTGGTCGGTGAGGGATGATAAGAAAGTGTGGGATGTTTTCCTGCCAGGATTCCTATTCCTTCCCATTTATGAGGAAGAGAATAAGAATAATGTGAGGAATATACCTTAAAGAATTGAGCCTCATTCCTCATTCAGGCAAGATTCTGTGCGATCATCTGCCACTCTTTGTAATCTGTTGCCTAAAGCATTTCTAATCAACCCCCTATTTATGTTGGATAATTCACATTATATCTTGTTCCAGTCCCTGCCCCGATTGTTGAAACTGAGTTTGTTAAATTCTCCCCTAATTTTACACATGTGAGGGAGCAGGTCCCCCCCTCTCCGCGGCTTTGTGTCGTGGAGAGGGGGGACCTGCTGCATGGGTAACAGCTTCTCCCCCGTATCAACCTACCCTGGCTTTGTGCCGTGGAGAGGGGGGGACCTGCTGCATGGGTAACAGCTTCACCCCCGTATCAACCTACCCTGGAGAGGGGGGGACCTGCTGCATGGGTAACAGCTTCTCTCCGTATCAACCTACCCTGGCTTTGCGCCCTGGAGAAGCCACTCCAGACCGACAACCAGAGCGCAACTCCATAGTCTTCTGAGACCGATGGATCCCTACTACTGATATTATGAACCATGAAAAGCACTCAAGCGCCTAGACGCCTGCTGACCAAGTCTGAGCAAGACAGGAGAGTGTTGAGTGCTTGTGGAGCTCCTATACGCCCTCTTGCCTTAAGTATAATGACTCTACTTCCACTACACCTCAAACAGCTGCCTGAACGTCTGCCAGACACCCCCAGACGTTCTGGTGAAGCTGCGCAACTTCATAGACAGGGAGTCTCCAGCGGTACTCCTCTTCTTAGACGCCGTGTCGTTGTACCGGAGTCTCTCAGAGGGAGGCGGGCTATAGTTGCAGTATAAGGGGGCTATAGTTGCAGGATTAGGGGGCTATAGTTGCAGGATATGGGGCTATAGTTGCAGGATAAGGGGCTATAGTTGCAGGATTAGGGGGCTATAGTTGCAGGATTAGGGGGCTATAGTTGCAGGATATGGGGCTATAGTTGCAGGATTAGGGGGCTATAGTTGCAGGATTAGGGGGCTATAGTTGCAGTATAAGGGGGCTATAGTTGCAGGATTAGGGGGCTATAGTTGCAGGATTAGGGGGGCTATAGTTGCAGGATTAGGGGGTTATAGTTGCAGTATAAGGGGGCTATAGTTGCAGGATATGGGGCTATAGTTGCAGGATAAAGGGCTATAGTTGCAGTATAAGGGGGCTATAGTTGCAGGATTAGGGGGCTATAGTTGCAGGATATGGGGCTATAGTTGCAGGATTAGGGGGCTATAGTTGCAGGATTAGGGGGCTATAGTTGCAGGATTAGGGGGCTATAGTTGCAGTATAAGGGGGCTATAGTTGCAGGATATGGGGCTATAGTTGCAGGATTAGGGGGCTATAGTTGCAGGATAAGGGGCTATAGTTGCAGGATTAGGGGGCTATAGTTGCAGGATTAGGGGGCTATAGTTGCAGGATATGGGGCTATAGTTGCAGGATTAGGGCTATAGTTGCAGGATAAGGGGCTATAGTTGCAGGATTAGGGGGCTATAGTTGCAGGATTAGGGGGCTATAGTTGCAGGATTAAGGGGCTATAGTTGCAGGATTAGGGGGCTATAGTTGCAGGATTAGGGGGCTATAGTTGCAGGATTAAGGGGCTATAGTTGCAGGATTAGGGGGCTATAGTTGCAGGATATGGGGCTATAGTTGCAGGATTAGGGGGCTATAGTTGCAGGATAAGGGGCTATAGTTGCAGGATTAGGGGGCTATAGTTGCAGGATATGGGGCTATAGTTGCAGGATTAGGGGGCTATAGTTGCAGGATATGGGGCTATAGTTGCAGGATTAGGGGGCTATAGTTGCAGGATTAGGGGGCTATAGTTGCAGTATAAGGGGCTGTAGTCCCTTCGTGAGCGAGCCAGATGAAATAAATGCGCTACTAAAGGACTTCTGGGATTTGATTAGACATCTGAAGTTTCTAGAACACACACTTGCCAGCGTCAACAAAACCTGAGAGTATTAGCAGGAGTGATATACCACGATTGAACAAACCAGTTAAACATAGCCAGACCAATACAGCCAACCCTCAATATGTCCCCACAGGCAAACCGATAATGCGGGAACTGAATAATCTTTGGGAATGGTTCGAGGTGAAGTCTCGCTCCCAACCTGCCAGCATCTCCAGAGACCGCCTCTACTGCCGTGGAGGAATGGGAAAGTCGCAGCGAGATATCTCAAGTCGGAGTTCGCATCCCATAAACTGGGTCCGAGGGAGCTACGTTCAGGAGGGAGATCTAAGCGGTTAAAAATGGTTGAATTCCAGTCCGGTGCTCCCATGTACCCTCCTCTGTTAATGCTGCCCTCATGTACCCTCCTCTGTTAATGCTGCCCTCATGTACCCTCCTCTGTTAATGCTGCCCTCATGTACCCTCCTCTGTTAATGCTGCTCCCATGTACCCTCCTCTGTTAATGCTGCTCCCATGTACCCTCCTCTGTTAATGCTGCTCCCATGTACCCTCCTCTGTTAATGCTGCTCCCATGTACCCTCCTCTGTTAATGCTGCTCCCATGTACCCTCCTCTGTTAATGCTGCTCCCATGTACCCTCCTCTGTTAATGCTGCCCTCATGTACCCTCCTCTGTTAATGCGGCTAACATGTACCCTCCTCTGTTAATGCTGCTCCCATGTACCCTCCTCTGTTAATGCTGCTCCCATGTACCCTCCTCTGTTAATGCTGATCCCATGTACCCTGCTCTGTTAATGCTGCTCCCATGTACCCTCCTCTGTTAATGCTGCTCCCATGTACCCTCCTCTGTTAATGCTGCTCCCATGTACCCTCCTCTGTTAATGCTGCCCTCATGTACCCTCCTCTGTTAATGCTGCTCCCATGTACCCTCCTCTGTTAATGCTGCTCCCATGTACCCTCCTCTGTTAATGCTGCTCCCATGTACCCTCCTCTGTTAATGCTGCTCCCATGTACCCTCCTCTGTTAATGCTGCTAACATGTACCCTCCTCTGTTAATGCTGCTCCCATGTACCCTCCTCTGTTAATGCTGCTCCCATATACCCTCCTCTCTTCATGCTGCTCCCATGTACCCTCCTCTGTTAATGCTGCTCCCATGTACCCTCCTCTGTTAATGCTGCTCCCATGTACCCTCCTCTGTTAATGCTGCTAACATGTACCCTCCTCTGTTAATGCTGCTCCCATGTACCCTCCTCTGTTAATGCTGCTAACATGTACCCTCCTCTGTTAATGCTGCTCCCATGTACCCTCCTCTGTTAATGCTGCCCCCATGTACCCTCCTCTGTTAATGCTGCTCCCATGTACCCACCTCTGTTAATGCTGCTCCCATGTACCCACCTCTGTTAATGCTGCTCCCATGTACCCTCCTCTGTTAATGCTGCTCCCATGTACCCTCCTCTGTTAATGCTGCTCCCATGTACCCACCTCTGTTAATGCTGCTCCCATGTACCCACCTCTCATAATGCTGCTCCCATGTACCCACCTCTCATAATGCTGCTCCCATGTACCCACCTCTGTTAATGCTGCTCCCATGTACCCACCTCTCATAATGCTGCTCCCATGTATCCACCTCTCATAATGCTGCTCCCATGTACCCACCTCTCATAATGCTGCTCCCATGTACCCACCTCTCATAATGCTGCTCCCATGTACCCACCTCTCATAATGCTGCTCCCATGTACCCACCAATCATAATGCTGCTCCCATGTACCCACCTCTCATAATGCTGCTCCCATGTACCCACCTCTCATAATGCTGCTCCCATGTACCCACCAATCATAATGCTGCTCCCATGTACCCACCTCTCATAATGCTGCTCCCATGTACCCACCTCTCATAATGCTGCTCCCATGTACCCACCTCTCATAATGCTGCTCCCATGTACCCACCTCTCATAATGCTGCTCCCATGTACCCACCTCTCATAATGCTGCTCCCATGTACCCACCTCTCATAATGCTGCTCCCATGTACCCACCTCTCATAATGCTGCTCCCATTAACTAAACATAATTGCCAATAGACCCATAAAACCTAACCTAACATTCAAGGCCTAATTTATATATTCAAAAAAGTATTATTTTTGGATATACATGGAACAGTAAAATTGATGAATTGCCTAATGATGAGTTACCTCATAATCATTAGTAAATTGCTCATTAATCCAGCCCTCTGAATCCGTTCTCCGTTAATCCGATTAATCCGGATTGATGATTGAAAAGCATTTTACATCCAAATCGATATTTCTCGCACGTAAATAAATGACACATTTAGGATTTTCGGGCATTGTTAGGTCTAGGTTTGGTTTTTAGGTTAGGTTAGGTTAGGTTAGGTTAGGTTAGGTTAGGTTAGTTTCAGCACGAGGCTTTACACATTACAAAAGTGCTATGAGTGGCCAATAACAAGGAATACTGTCACAGAGAGGTGTATAAACCACCCAAATTAAGCCACCCAAAAGGTGGCATGGGCATGAATAGCCCATAAATGGTGGCCCTTTTGAGCCATTTCCAATATCAATAGATGATACTGGAGATCTGTGGAGGGACCGCTGCTCGGTATGTAAACAATAATATACTCGATGGTTAGCCATTCAGCTACCCAACCACTTGGGCTGGACGGTAGAGCGACGGTCTTGCTTCATGCAGGTCGGGGTTCAATCCCCGACCGTCCATAAGTGGTTTGGCATCATTCCGTCCCTTCTCGTCTCATCCCAAATCCTAATCCTGACCCCTTCCCAGGGGAGGAGTGAGGATTAGGGGAGGCCTCCTACACATCCTTCACAGGTGTTCCTTCAACCCCTGTGAAGTGCCTCGTTCACTTGTTATACCTGAATCACCTCTCTAAATGACCCACAAACAAAAATAAATACCAACACCCTGAAAACACCTACCCTAACCTACCCTATCCAACCCTACTCTATCCTACCCTAATCTACACTACCCTACCCTAACCTACCCTAACCTATCCAACCCTACCCTAATCTAACCTAACCTAACCTACACTACCCTACCCTATCCTATCCTACCCTACCCTATCCTACCCTACCCTACCCTACCCTAACCTACCCTACCCTACCCTAACCTACACTACCCTATCCTACCCTACCCTATCCTACCCTAAGCTACCCTACCCCTAACCTAGCCTACCCTACCCTACCCTAACCTACACTACCCTATCCTACCCTAACCTACCCTAACCTACCCTACCCTACCTTCCTTACCCTAACCTACACTACCCTCGCAAGGTAGAGCCGGTCGCCGAGCGAGGGAGCCGGTCGGCCGAGCGGACAGCACGCTGGGCTTGTGATCCTGTGGTCCTGGGTTCGATCCCAGGCGCCGGCGAGAAACAATGGGCAGAGTTTCTTTCACCCTATGCCCCTGTTACCTAGCAGTAAAATAGGTACCTGGGTGTTAGTCAGCTGTCACGGGCTGCTTCCTGGGGGTGGAGGCCTGGTCGAGGACCGGGCCGCGGGGACACTAAAGCCCCGAAATCATCTCAAGATAACCTCAAGAATCTCTAGATAACCCTACCCTAACCTACCCTACCCTACCCTAGACGTGACTGTACTCCAAACTGAATTATATCATAATATTAGTTTACTTAAGCCAGAAAATACACTCTTTAACTGGTGATTGAAAACGGCGTTTGGAATGTACCCTCTCCCCTCCCCCCTGCCGGGGGGGAGGGGGGAGGTGTCCACCACGTTGATGAGTATCCCCTGAGGGTGAGTAAGATGAGTATCCCCTGAGGATGAGTAAGATCATCATCAGTGAGGGGCGCATGTGGGGAAGAGTCTCTTTACTAGGAACTCTTCAGTAGAATGTACGATTTCATTCATTTTATATAGTTCAAAACAGGAATTTTCTCAAATGTTAATTAATATTATTGTATATTTAGCATATTGTGAATATATATAGGCATAGGTTAGGTGTTTAGGTTAGGTTAGGTGTGTAGGTTAGGTTAGGTTAGGTTAGGTTAGGTTAGGTTAGGTTAGGTTAGGTCAGGTGTTTAGGTTCTGTTGGCGATTATTTGCATTTGTAGTACGTGGGTGAAGCATTTACAGCGTTGTGGTTCGAACACAAGTCGTCAGTGAATCACTTGTTCCGGAAGTGTTCGAACGTCATCAGTTGTGAGTCGTGTGTAAACCGTTTTATCATTCATAAACAGCTGGGGGTTTGGCGGGTGGATGGAATGGTCTTAGACATTTGTTTACAAGGACGGGCTGTTGTAGTACGGGTGGGTGAAGCATTTACAGCCCATTCGAACACAAGTCGTCAGCGAGGCACTGTTCGAGAAATGTTCTCAGTTGTGAGTCGAGTCTAAAAAGAGTTTTTCACTCATAAACAGTGAGTGTGGCTGTGTTCAGGGAACACAGAGGTGGGTTTTGTTAAAAGGCCAGGCTAGTGGGCCCTGTAGCACAGAGCTTTGTCGAAAACCTGGCCCGCAACCACTGGACCAGCTCTGGTTTGAGGTAGTGTGTGGACCACTGGACCAGCTCTGGTTTGAGGTAGAGTGTGGACCACTGGACCAGCTGTGGTGTGAGGCAGAGTGTGGACCACTGGACCAGCTTTGGTGTGAGGGGGGAGTGTGGAGCACTGAACCAGCTCTGGTTTGAGGTAGAGTGTGGACCACTGGACCAGCTCTGGTGTGAGGTAGAGTGTGGACCACTGGACCAGCTCTGGTTTGAGGCAGAGTGTGGACCACTGGACCAGCTCTGGTGTGAGGCAGAGTGTGGACCACTGGACCAGCTCTGGTGTGAGGCAGAGTGTGGACCACTGGACCAGCTCTGGTGTGAGGCAGAGTGTGGACCACTGGACCAGCTCTGGTGTGAGGCAGAGTGTGGACCACTAGACCAGCTGTGGTGTGAGGCAGAGTATGGACCACTGGACCAGCTGTGGTGTGAGGCAGAGTGTGGACCACTGGACCAGCTCTGGTGTGAGGCAGAGTGTGGACCACTGGACCAGCTGTGGTGTGAGGTAGAGTGTGGACCACTGGACCAGCTCTGGTGTGAGGCAGAGTGTGGACCACTGGACCAGCTCTGGTGTGAGGCAGAGTGTGGACCACTGGACCACCTCTGGTGTGAGGCAGAGTATGGACCACTGGACCAGCTCTGGTGTGAGGCAGAGTGTGGACCACTGGACCAGCTCTGGTGTGAGGCAGAGTGTGGACCACTGGACCAGCTGTGGTGTGAGGTAGAGTATGGACCACTGGACCAGCTGTGGTGTGAGGCAGAGTGTGGACCACTGGACCAGCTCTGGTGTGAGGCAGAGTGTGGACCACTGGACCAGCTGTGGTGTGAGGCAGAGTATGGACCACTGGACCAGCTGTGGTGTGAGGCAGAGTATGGACCACTGGACCAGCTGTGGTGTGAGGCAGAGTATGGACCACTGGACCAGCTGTGGTGTGAGGCAGAGTATGGACCACTGGACCACCTCTGGTGTGAGGCAGAGTATGGACCACTGGACCACCTCTGGTGTGAGGTAGAGTGTGGACCACTGGACCAGCTGTGGTGTGAGGCAGAGTATGGACCACTGGACCAGCTGTGGTGTGAGGCAGAGTATGGACCACTGGACCAGCTCTGGTGTGAGGCAGAGTATGGACCACTGGACCAGCTGTGGTGTGAGGCAGAGTGTGGACCACTGGACCAGCTGTGGTGTGAGGTAGAGTATGGACCACTGGACCAGCTCTGGTGTGAGGCAGAGTATGGACCACTGGACCAGCTGTGGTGTGAGGCAGAGTATGGACCACTGGACCAGCTGTGGTGTGAGGCAGAGTATGGACCACTGGACCAGCTGTGGTGTGAGGCAGAGTATGGACCACTGGACCAGCTGTGGTGTGAGGCAGAGTATGGACCACTGGACCAGCTGTGGTGTGAGGCAGAGTATGGACCACTGGACCAGCTCTGGTGTGAGGCAGAGTATGGACCACTGGACCACCTCTGGTGTGAGGTAGAGTGTGGACCACTGGACCAGCTCTGGTGTGAGGCAGAGTATGGACCACTGGACCAGCTCTGGTGTGAGGCAGTGTGTGGACCACTGGACCAGCTCTGGTGTGAGGCAGAGTATGGACCACTGGACCAGCTCTGGTGTGAGGCAGAGTGTGGACCACTGGACCACCTCTGGTGTGAGGCAGAGTATGGACCACTGGACCACCTCTGGTGTGAGGCAGAGTATGGACCACTGGACCAGCTCTGGTGTGAGGCAGGGTGTGGACCACTGGACCAGCTCTGGTGTGAGGCAGAGTATGGACCACTGGACCACCTCATCCTACATTCAACTCCCTTCCTCCACAGATACCTCGCACAGGAAGTCATTCTTGACACAAAGACAGACTCTCCTCCGAGAGAGAGAGAGAGAGAGAGAGAGAGAGAGAGAGAGAGAGAGAGAGAGAGAGAGAGAGAGAGAGAGAGAGAGAGAGAGAGAGAGAGAGACAGAGAGAGAGAGACACAGACAGAGAGACAGACAGAGACTCACCCATGTCACCTCCAGGGCAAAATAATAAGCAAGCCAAGAAAAATAATTACGTGTAAATTGGCCGTAAATCAAGGCAACTACTTGGGGAGGGGGAAATTGAGGGAGGGGAGGGAGAGGGGAAGGTAGGAAAGGGGGGGGAGGGGAGGCTGGAAGTCCTATTGGACCTGTTTGGACGTCTGTAGGACTGTCATAAGCAGAGAGGCAGACATGTTATGGTTCAGATATAGACATAGGCTGAATGAGAGAGAGAGAGAGAGAGAGAGAGAGAGAGAGAGAGAGAGAGAGAGAGAGAGAGAGAAGGGGGAAGGGGTATGGGGTGCCCCCTACCCCTTCCTCCTCCTCCTCCAAGGCGCTCAGATAAGATATCACTGGCGCCTTAAGGCTGGTTATCTGCAGTTTACTCAGCCTCGTGAGTGTGTGAGGAGAGATGAGGATTAAGTGAATAAACAGGTGTTGAGGTGAGGGCGTGTGATAGCCAGATGATATCGTGATCCACCTGGTGATAGCACCACCTGGTGATAGCAGTACCTGGTGATAGCAGTACCTGGTGATAGCACCACCTGGTGATAGCCCCACCTGGTGATAGCCCCACCTAGTGATAGCCCCACCTAGTGATAGCCCCACCTGGTGATAGCCCCACCTGGTGATAGCCCCACCTAGTGATAGCCCCACCTGGTGATAGCCCCACCTGGTGATAGCCCCACCTGGTGATATCACCACCTGGTGATAGCCCCACCTGGTGATAGCCCCACCTGGTGATATCACCACCTGGTGATATCACCACCTGGTGATTTGACTTGTGATATTCAACAATCCGGAGGCAGATTAAGTCATTTTATTCAGTAATGGATGACCAAATCTGGGGTAGATGAGGGTAATATGAAGCCATTCCCAGGAGGCCCTGCCTACCATCATGTGGGGGGGGGGGGGCGGGGGGTCGTTAGGGCGGGCGGGGGGGGGGGGGGGGGGGGTCGTGAGGGGGAACGGGGGGGGGAAGGTAACTACCGGAATGTGTAGGAACCTCGTGACAGGGCGGCACCTGCAGGCCTCAAGCCCACACTTTGCGGGGCATAAATCAGGCGTAAAGTAGGGCATATGGCCAGGTGTGTAGGGGGGAGAGGGGAGGGGGGTTGTCGACGCCTCTGTCGACCCTACACCCCTCCCTCCCCCTCGCTCCCGACACACACACACACACACACACACACACACACACACACACACACACACACATACCTAGTCCATACCTAGTTAAACACAAGACAAAGCTAGAGAAGATTCAGCGGTATGCCACCAGGCTCGTCCCGGAACTGAGAGGAGTGAGCTACGAGGAAAGGCTAAAGGAGCTGAACCTCACATCCCTGGAAAACAGAAGAGTAGGGGGAGACATGATAACCACCTACAAAATTCTCAGGGGAATTGACAGGGTGGACAAAGACAAACTCTTCAGCACGGGTGGGACACGAACAAGGGGACACAGGTGGAAACTTAGTACCCAGATGAGCCACAGAGACGTTAGAAAGAATTTTTTCAGTGTCAGAGTAGTTAACAAATGGAATGCACTAGGAAGTGATGTGGTGGAGGCTGACTCCATACACAGTTTCAAATGTATATATGATAGAGCCCAATAGGCTCAGGAACCTGTACACCAGTTGATTGACAGTTGAGAGGCGGGACCAAAGAGCCAGAGCTCAACCCCCGCAAGCACAATTAGGTGAGTACAATTAGGTGAGTACACACACACACACACACACACACACACACACACACACACACACACACACACACACACACACACACACACTAACCAATCACCCCCCCCCCACCCCATAAACACGCCAGCGCCATCACTACAATACAGCAACAACAACAATCATACAGTCGCGATTGTCGCCTGCCCGGCTCACATAGCCACGACCTGTCGTTCCTGGCTCCTCCACCCCCCCCCCCCCCGGGTGTGTAGGGGTCGTGTACTGGTGACCTACAGGGGCTGGGTCGGGCAGTTACTGGACAACCTACAGGGCCTGAGTCGAGCAGTTACTGGACAACCTACAGGGTCTGGGTCGAGCAGTTACTGGACAACCTACAGGGCCTGAGTCGAGCAGTTACAGGACAACCTACAGGGCCTGAGTCGAGCAGTTACTGGACAACCTACAGGGCCTGGGTCGAGCAGTTACTGGACAACCTACAGGGCCTGGGTCGAGCAGTTACTGGACAACCTACAGGGCCTGGGTCGAGCAGTTACTGGTCAACCTACAGGGCCTGAGTCGAGCAGTTACAGGACAACCTACAGGGCCTGGGTCGAGCAGTTACAGGACAACCTACAGGGCCTGAGTCGAGCAGTTGCTGGACCACCTACAGGGGCTGAGTCGAGCAGTTACTGGACAACCTACAGGGCCTGAGTCGATCAGTTACTGGACAACCTACAGGACCTGAGTCGAGCAGTTACTGGACAACCTACAGGGCCTGAGTCGAGCAGTTACTGGACAACCTACAGGACCTGAGTCGAGCAGTTACTGGACAACCTACAGGGCCTGAGTCGAGCAGTTACTGGACAACCTACAGGGCCTGAGTCGAGCAGTTACTGGACAACCTACAGGGCCTGAGTCGAGCAGTTGCTGGACCACCTACAGGGCCTGAGTCGAGCAGTTACAGGACAACCTACAGGGCCTGAGTCGAGCAGTTACTGGACAACCTACAGGGCCTGAGTCGAGCAGTTACTGGACAACCTACAGGGGCTGGGTCGAGCAGTTACTGGACCACCTACAGGGGCTGAGTCGAGCAGTTACAGGACAAGCTACAGGGCCTGGGTCGAGCAGTTACAGGACAACCTACAGGGCCTAGGTCGAGCAGTTACAGGACAACCTACAGGGCCTGGGTCGAGCAGTTACAGGACAACCTACAGGGCCTGAGTCGAGCAGTTACTGGACAACCTACAGGGCCTGAGTCGAGCAGTTACAGGACAACCTACAGGGCCTGGGTCGAGCAGTTACAGGACAACCTACAGGGGCTGGGTCGAGCAGTTACTGGACAACCTACAGGGTCTGGGTCGAGCAGTTACTGGGCCACCTACAGGGCCTGGGTCGAGCAGTTACTGGGCCACCTACAGGGCCTGGGTCGAGCAGTTACAGGACAACCTACAGGGGCTGGGTCGAGCAGTTACTGGGCCACCTACAGGGCCTGGGTCGAGCAGTTACTGGGCCACCTACAGGGCCTGGGTCGAGCAGTTACAGGACAACCTACAGGGGCTGGGTCGAGCAGTTACAGGACAACCTACAGGGGCTGGGTCGAGCAGTTACTGGGCCACCTACAGGGGCTGGGTCGAGCAGTTACAGGACAACCTACAGGGGCTGGGTCGAGCAGTTACTGGGCCACCTACAGGGCCTGAGTCGAGCAGTTACAGGACAACCTACAGGGGCTGGGTCGAGCAGTTACTGGGCCACCTACAGGGGCTGGGTCGAGCAGTTACAGGACAACCTACAGGGCCTGGGTCGAGCAGTTACTGGACAACCTACAGGGCCTGAGTCGAGCAGTTACTGGGCCACCTACAGGGCCTGGGTCGAGCAGTTACAGGACAACCTACAGTGGCTGGGTCGAGCAGTTACTGGGCCACCTACAGGGCCTGAGTCGAGCAGTTACAGGACAACCTACAGGGGCTGGGTCGAGCAGTTACTGGGCCACCTACAGGGGCTGGGTCGAGCAGTTACAGGACAACCTACAGGGCCTGGGTCGAGCAGTTACTGGACAACCTACAGGGCCTGAGTCGAGCAGTTACTGGGCCACCTACAGGGCCTGGGTCGAGCAGTTACAGGACAACCTACAGGGGCTGGGTCGAGCAGTTACAGGACAACCTACAGGGCCTGGGTCGAGCAGTTACAGGACAACCTACAGGGCCTGGGTCGAGCAGTTACTGGACAACCTACAGGGGCTGGGTCAAGCAGTTACTGGACAACCTACAGTGTCTGGGTCGAGCAGTTACAGGACAACCTACAGGGCCTGGGTCGAGCAGTTACTGGACAACCTACAGGGGCTGGGTCAAGCAGTTACTGGACAACCTACAGGGTCTGGGTCGAGCAGTTACTGGACAACCTACAGGGTCTGGGTCGAGCAGTTACAGGACAACCTACAGGGGCTGGGTCGAGCAGTTACTGGGCCACCTACAGGGTCTGGGTCGAGCAGTTACTGGGCCACCTACAGGGCCTGGGTCGAGCAGTTACTGGACAACCTACAGGGCCTGAGTCGAGCAGTTACAGGACAACCTACAGGGCCTGGGTCGAGCAGTTACAGGACAACCTACAGGGGCTGGGTCGAGCAGTTACTGGGCCACCTACAGGGCCTGGGTCGAACAGTTACTGGACAACCTACAGGGCCTGAGTCGAGCAGTTACTGGACAACCTACAGGTTCTGGGTCGAGCAGTTACTGGACAACCTACAGGGCCTGGGTCGAGCAGTTACAGGACAACCTACAGGGCCTGGGTCGAGCAGTTACAGGACAACCTACAGGGCCTGGGTCGAGCAGTTACAGGACAACCTACAGGGCCTGGGTCGAGCAGTTACAGGACAACCTACAGGGCCTGGGTCAAGCAGTTACAGGACAACCTACAGGGCCTGGGTCGAGCAGTTACAGGACAACCTACAGGGCCTGGGTCGAGCAGTTACAGGACAACCTACAGGGCCTGGGTCAAGCAGTTACTGGACAACGTACAGGGCCTGAGTCGAGCAGTTACTGGACAACCTACAGGGCCTGAGTCGAGCAGTTACAGGACAACCTACAGGGCCTGGGTCGAGCAGTTACAGGACAACCTACAGGGCCTGGGTCAAGCAGTTACAGGACAACCTACAGGGCCTGAGTCGAGCAGTTACAGGACAACCTACAGGGCCTGGGTCGAGCAGTTACTGGACAACCTACAGGGCCTGAGTCGAGCAGTTACAGGACAACCTACAGGGCCTGAGTCGAGCAAGCCTCATCTCAGCAGGCAGGTCTGGCCCTATTGGGGACATGGGCATCTGGCCAGCTTCCTCAGATCAATTACTCGCTCACTTGCAAGATCCGCAGCTCGTACGACCATCTTGGTGGCGTAGTCTGCATTAACTAACAGGTTATGAGTCGCAAGGCGCTACGAGGTCGTAAGGTCGTCCTTGTAGAGCTTCTGGACCTCGTAAATGACATCAAATAAACGCTGTTTGTAAATAATTGTAAAATAATTATTGATTTGAGTCATTATTCATGTGTGGTCAGTAAGGAACATTCGCCCCTTGTTCATTCTGCCCTGTTAGGCTGTCGGGTGTGACGGCTGAGTGGACAGCGCTCGGGATTCGTAGTCCTGAGGTTCCGGGATCGATCCCCGGCGGAGGCGGAAACAAATGGGCAGAGTTTCTTTCACCCTGATGCCCCCCTGTTCACCTAGCAGTAAATAGGTACCTGGGTGTTAGACAGCTGCTATGGGCTGCTTCCTGGGGGTGTGTAACAAAAATGAGGCCTGGTTGAGGACCGGGCCGCGGGGACGCTAAGCCCCGAAATCATCTCAAGATAACCTCAAGATAACCTCAAGATAGTGTCTTATTATTATTATTATTATTTTTTATTATAAATATAGAATATTACACAGCCCGTTTTTGTCTCAAGGAAATACGGTCAGTCGAGCGTTAGCCCACTCAGCCACGAGAGGCCTATCATCCTGGAATTCTAATTGTAGTCTCTGAGAGGCTCCAGAGGGCCCAAGCTGAGGCTCAAGACCCACAGACACGAAGAGTAGGCAATAACGAGGCAGAAACAGTTGGGCAGGTTCTTTCACCTGATGGCTCTGTTCACTTGGCAGAAAATAGGTATGTGGGAGTTAGTCAGATGTTGTAGTCTGCATCCTGGAGATATATATGTGTTTGGGGGGGGGGATAATATGTAGTATATATATAGGATATTTTATGGAGCCGGTCGGCCGAGCGGACAGCACGCTGGACTTATGATCCTGTGGTCCCGGGTACGATCCCGGGCGCCGGCGAGAAACAATGGGCAGAGTTTCTTTCACCCTATACCCCTGTTACCTAGCAGTAAAATAGGTACCTGAGAGTTAGTCAGCTGTCACGGGCTGCTTCCTGGGGGTGGAGGCCTGGTCGAGGACCGGGCCGCGAGGACACTAAGCCCCGAAATCATCTTAAGATAACCTCAAGAGATAACCATAGGTAGATATTTAGGACATAGATAATATTGGACATAGAGAAAATCGGTCGGAATCCAGTACAATATAAAACCGAAGGTATGTAAGACTGGGGCCCAGGAGCTTGACCATGCAAGCACAGTCAAATCTTTGACAGCTGCAGCTGTCATCTACAGCAGCTGTCATCCACAGCAGCTGTCATGAACAGCAGCTGTCACCCACAGCAGCTGTCATCCACAGCAGCTGTCATCCACACCAGCTGTCATCCACAGCAGCTGTCATGAACAGCAGCTGTCATCCACAGCAGCTGTCATCCACAACAGCTGTCATCCACAGCAACTGTCATCCACAGCAGCTGTCATCCACAACAGCTGTCATCCACAGCAGCTGTCACCCACAGCAACTGTCATCCACAGCAGCTGTCATCCACAGCAACTGTCATCCACAGCAACTGTCACCCACAGCAGCTGTCACCCACAGCAGCTGTCACCCACAGCAACTGTCATCCAGAGCAGCTGTCACCACAGCAGCTGTCACCCACAGCAGCTGTCACCCATAGCAACTGTCATCCACACCAGCTGTCATCCACAACAGCTGTCATCCACAGCAGCTGTCATCCACAACAGCTGTCATCCACAGCAACTGTCATCCACAGCAGATGTCATCCACAGCAGCTGTCACCCACAGCAACTGTCATCCACAGCAGCTGTCACCCACAGCAGCTGTCACCCACAGCAGCTGTCACCCACAGCAACTGTCATCCACAGCAGCTGTCATCCACAGCAACTGTCATCCACAGCAACTGTCACCCACAGCAGCTGTCACCCACAGCAGCTGTCACCCACAGCAACTGTCATCCACAGCAGCTGTCATCCACAGCAGCTGTCACCCACAGCAGCTGTCACCCACAGCAACTGTCATCCACAGCAACTGTCACCCACAGCAACTGTCATCCACAGCAGCTGTCATCCACAACAGCTGTCATCCACAGCAACTGTCATCCACAGCAGCTGTCATCCACAGCAGCTGTCACCCACAGCAACTTCATCCACAGCAGCTGTCATCCACAGCAACTGTCATCCACAGCAGCTGTCATCCACAGCAGCTGTCACCCACAGCAGCTGTCACCCACAGCAGCTGTCATCCACAGCAACTGTCATCCACAGCAGCTGTCATCCACACCAGCTGTCATCCACAGCAACTGTCACCCACAGCAGCTGTCATCCACAGCAGCTGTCATCCACAGCAACTGTCATCCACAGCAGCTGTCATCCACAGCAACTGTCATCCACAGCAGCTGTCATCTACAGCAGCTGTTATCCACACCAGCTGTCATCCACAGCAGCTGTCATCCACACCAGCTGTCATCCACAGCAGCTGTCATCCACAGCAGCTGTCATCCACAGCTTCCATACATTACCAACTATAATTTTTGCTTTTTATTCCCAACTTTATATCAACTTAACGAATATATAAACCACAAATAATCAAAAAAAGAAACAGAAAGAAAATAGAAAACGGAAACATATAAAGAAAGCCAGCCCCTGTTTCCTCTCGGCTCGGCCCGTCATCTTCACCTTCTACGAAGATAAACTTTGCACTTCGCGTCCGAATTGGCGGTCACTTGGTGTGGTCCCGCAACCAGCACTCGCCCTCACCTCCGCTCGGTCCCCGTGCGGGTCTCCACCAGCAGAATACCCGCAGCAAATAGGGAAAAGCGTGTGGGGGCAGTGTTTGCGTCCGGCCCGTGAAGGTTTGGCGCCATCTGCCTGGTGGGAAGACATCAAAGAGGGCGCCTCGCTGCCCCGCGGGTCAGGTGTCGCGTGGACGTGGTGGGTCGGCCGGCGCTGCCCTGCCCCTCCTCCTAGCTGCCCTGCCCTGCCCTGCCCCTCCTAGATGTCTTCCCTATACTCCCAGCACCAGCCCTCCTCCCACGCCAACCCCCCCCCCTCCCATCCCAACACTAGCCTCACCCATCCCTCATTTCGACAGCGAAAAGCCCCTCCCATCCAAACAGAATTCCTCCCACCTCACACAATCCATTCCAGCCAAACATCACTTCTCCCTCTCCCCCCACACATACGTCCCACCCCAAACCCACACAAATCCCCCCGACATCAAACCTATCCCCTCCCACCCCTCCCATCAATCCACTTCTCTCCCACTATCTTCTCAGTGTTTCAACTCCAATTCTAAATTCATCTCATTAGGCTTCATTCAGTTGTAATACTTGTTAAAGAACGATCTTAAGCCAGGATTTATTATCATTTACACAACACTTACGAAAGCACTACATCTTTTCTCAATTATGACGCCTTTGTTTACATCAAGTAAACACTTCCTTAACCCCTCAGTAATAGGTGGGTGTTTATAGCAATAATTACCTTAGACCGTGATGTTTCCAATACATAATCTGCATAATATTAAACAAACCTGGCTTGAGAAAGATGCACAGGTTTCGTAAATAGTTGCATAAAGAGTTAATGAATCCGGGCGTAGTTAATACTGTTACCTAGCAGTAAATTAGGTACCTGGGTGTTAGTCAGCTGTCACGGGCTGCTTCCTGGGGTGGAGGCCTGGTCGAGGACCGGGCCGCGGGGACACTAAAGCCCCGAAATCATCTCAAGATAACCCAATCTTGTTCCTGAAAAGGATAAAGGTGTTGTAGAAAAGTTTATAATCTCCTCTATTCTCACTATCACCAGTGTGCTGCCTCTTGTGTTAATATGATATCAGTCATTATAAGTTATCATTCGAGGGATCATTCTGAACCTTTTTTTTTTTTTTTTTTTTTTTTTTTTGCAGGGATATTCCTGCGCGGGCCCTAAGCCTCTGGCTGGCCCACTGCGCGGGCCCTAAGCCTCTGGCTGGCCCACTGCGCGGGCCCTAAGCCTCTGGCTGGCCCACTGCGCGGGCCCTAAGCCTCTGGCTGGCCCACTGCGCGGGCCCTAAGCCTCTGGCTGGCCCACTGCGCGGGCCCTAAGCCTCTGGCTGGCCCACTGCGCGGGCCCTAAGCCTCTGGCTGGCCCACTGCGCGGGCCCTAAACCTCTGGCTGGCCCACTGCGCGGGCCCTAAGCCTCTGGCTGGCCCACTGGGCGGGCCCTAACCCTCTGGCTGGCCCACTGCGAGGGCCCTAAGCCTCTGCCTGGCCCACTGCGAGGGCCCTAAGCCTCTGGCTGGCCCACTGGGCGGGCCCTAAGCCTCTGGCTGGCCCACTGGGCGGGCCCTAAGCTTCTGGCTGGCCCACTGCGCGGGCCCTAAGCCTCTGGCTGGCCCACTAAGTGTTGCTTGTTTCTGTTTTACTTGGGCGGAGTATGAGTATTTATGACTCGTATGGTCGCTCTGAACCATTGACTTCTCAGAAAGATTTGACTGTTAAAAGTAAAGTTCTCTCCGGAGAGTCTGAAATATTTGCTAAAAATGCCCAACCACTTGGACGGTAGAGCGACGGTCTCCCTTCATGCAGGTCGGCGTTCAATCCCTCGACCGTCCATAAGTGGTTAGACACCATTCCTTCCCTCCGTCCCATCCCAAATCCTTATCCTGACCCCTTCCCAGTGCTATATAGTCGTAATGACTTGGCGTTTTCCCTGATAGTTCCATTCCATATATAAATAAATAAATATCTCGCTTTATTGACCAGCCTACTATCTGCACATGCAGATATATATATCTACATGTAGATATAGGCCTCGTAGCCTGGTGGATAGCGCGCAGGATTCGTAATTCTGTGCCGCGGGTTCGATTCCCGCACGAGGCAGAAACAAATGGGTAAAAGTTTCTTTCACCCTGAATGCCCCTGTTACCTAGCAGTAAATAGGTACCTGGGAGTTAGTCAGCTGGCTTCCTGGGGGTGGAGGCCTGGTCGAGGACCGGGCCGCGGGGACACTAAAGCCCCGAAATCATCTCAAGATAACCTCAAGATGTATAGATAATATTCTTATATATCAAAATAACTTATTCATATACTTAGTCTCTCAGTGACGTAGGCCTAGTTTCTCTCAGAACTAATTCATTCATATAGGGATATCTCAGCCCACAGCTGTGCTCGTAAGTTACGCAGCTGTGCTCGTAAGTTCCGCAGCTGTGCTCGTAAGTGCCACAGCTGTTCTCTTAAGTGCCACAGCTGTGCTCGTAAGTTCCGCAGCTGTGCTCGTAAGTGCCACAGCTGTTCTCTTAAGTGCCACAGCTGTTCTCTTAAGTGCCACAGCTGTGCTCGTAAGTGCCACAGCTGTGCTCGTAAGTGCCACAGCTGTTCTCTTAAGTGCCACAGCTGTTCTCTTAAGTGCCACAGCTGTTCTCTTAAGTGCCACAGCTGTGCTCGTAAGTGCCACAGCTGTGCTCGTAAGTGCCACAGCTGTTCTCTTAAGTGCCACAGCTGTTCTCTTAAGTGCCACAGCTGTGCTCGCAAGTGCCACAGCTGTTCTCTTAAGTGCCACAGCTGTTCTCTTAAGTGCCACAGCTGTCCTCGTAAGTGCCGCAGCTGTTCTCTTAAGTGCCACAGCTGTCCTCGTAAGTGCCGCAGCTGTTCTCTTAAGTGCCACAGCTGTCCTCGTAAGTGCCGCAGCTGTTCTCTTAAGTGCCACAGCTGTCCTCGTAAGTGCCGCAGCTGTTCTCTTAAGTGCCACAGCTGTTCTCTTAAGTGCCACAGCTGTTCTCTTAAGTGCTACAGCTGTTCTCTTAAGTGCCACAGCTGCCCTCGTAAGTGCCACAGCTGCCCTCGTAAGTGCCGCAGCTGTTCTCTTAAGTGTCACAGCTGTCCTCGTAAGTGCCGCAGCTGTTCTCTTAAGTGCCACAGCTGTCCTCGTAAGTGCCGCAGCTGTTCTCTTAAGTGCCGCAGCTGTTCTCTTAAGTGCCACAGCTGTCCTCGTAAGTGCCGCAGCTGTTCTCTTAAGTGCCACAGCTGTCCTCGTAAGTGCCACAGCTGTCCTCGTAAGTGCCACAGCTGTCCTCGTAAGTGCCGCAGCTGTTCTCTTAAGTGCCGCAGCTGTTCTCTTAAGTGCCACAGCTGTCCTCGTAAGTGCCGCAGCTGTTCTCTTAAGTGCCACAGCTGTCCTCGTAAGTGCCGCAGCTGTTCTCTTAAGTGCCACAGCTGTCCTCGTAAGTGCCGCAGCTGTTCTCTTAAGTGCCGCAGCTGTTCTCTTAAGTGCCACAGCTGTCCTCGTAAGTGCCGCAGCTGTTCTCTTAAGTGCCACAGCTGTCCTCGTAAGTGCCGCAGCTGTTCTCTTAAGTGTCACAGCTGTTCTCTTAAGTGCCGCAGCTGTTCTCTTAAGTGCCACAGCTGTTCTCTTAAGTGCCACAGCTGTCCTCGTAAGTGCCACAGCTCTCCTCTTAAGTGCCACAGCTGTTCTAAGTGCCACAGCTGTTCTAAGTGCCACAGCTGTTCTAAGTGCCACAGCTGTTCTAAGTGCCACAGCGGTCCTCGTAAGTACTACAGCTGTTCTCTTAAGTGCCACAGCTGTCCTCTTAAGTGCCACAGTTGTCCTCGTAAGTGCCACAGCTGTCCTCGTAAGTGCCACAGCTGTCCTCGTAAGTGCCACAGCTGTCCTCGTAAGTGCCAC
Source organism: Procambarus clarkii (assembly GCF_020424385.1). NCBI lineage: Eukaryota > Metazoa > Arthropoda > Malacostraca > Decapoda > Cambaridae > Procambarus > Procambarus clarkii. Next base: position 332,149 of record NC_059610.1, on the reverse strand, counting down.
AGCTGTCCTCTTAAGTGCTTCGCAAGCCGCCATCTTAGTCTGTCAAAACATTCTATAGAAATACAATACCATTTATTACCCATAACAAAATTATACAATATGAATTGTATCATTTTGTTTCTCGCGCGGCCTAACCTGTTGGTCACACCACCACCACCACTTTGGTGGGCAGGACTCACCCGCTGGTGTTATGCTTGACTGTTGTGGGTAGTGTCCTGTACGGATTTCTCCCCTCAGATAATACATAAACTTGGTAAAAGTACAGAAGTTTGTAACGAGGCTCGACCCTGAACTACGGTGGATTTAGAGAGAGGGGAGCCGGTCGGCCGAGCGGACAGCACCCTGGATTTGTGATCCTGTGGTCCCGGGTTCGATCCCAGGCGCCGGAGAGAAAGAATGGGCAGAGTTTCTTTCAACCCTATGCCCCTGTTACCTAGCAGTAAAATAGGTACCTGGGTGTTAGTCATCTGTCACGGGCTGCTTCCTGGGGGTGGAGGCCTGGTCGAGGACCGGGCCGCGGGGACACTAAAGCCCCGAAATCATCTCAAGATAACACAGAAATAGACATCTGACATAGAGGCTAGAGGCACTTGTCTCAGGAACCTGTGCATCAGTTAATTGACGGTTGAGAGGCGGGACCAAAGAGCCAGAGCTCAACCCCCGCAAGCACAATTAGGTGAGTACAAGTAGGTGAGTACACATAGACATAAGACACAGAAGTGGAGACACACAGAAATAGATATAGGACACAGAAATAGATATAGGACACAGAAATAGATATAGGACACAGAAATAGATATCTCTCTGAAAATCCTACAAATCCTATTGTGAAGGAAGGGAAGGGAACTATCAGGGAGAAAGCGCCAAGCCATTACGACTATATAGCACTGGGAAGGGGTCAGGATAAGGATTTGGGATGGGACGCGGAGGGATAGAAATGATGCCCAACCACTCACAGACGTCTTGTAATCAACGCTGCTAAAACTAAGGTATTTAACAGACAAATTGGCAACCGCAAAAGTGGACCACGAGAACTTAAGATAGATAACATATCAATAGACTATGTCTCTTCTTTCAAATACCTTGGTGTCTCTGTCCCTTGTACCTCAACTGCAGTCAATAAGTTACATCAACAATGTAGAGACAGACTCAAGGCTCTCAGAACTGTAGTGGGGTACAGCCCGAAATATGGTGTTAATATTAGAATAGCAAGAATGATGTATTTAGCGTATATAAGGTCTCTGATAGACTATCATGCACCAGCTTTGGTCCTGCAGAATGGCAAAAGTATTGATAGACTGGAAAAAATGCAAAATGAAGCACTCAGAATTATACTTGGCTGTCCTATAACTACCAAAGTTCTCAACATGCGGAAAGAATTAAATATACTTAGCATTAGAGATAGAATATTTGAAATTAATCTTATGATGGGACTAAAGCTGCTGCGTGATAACAAAAACAACATTGTGTCAGTTGCACTGTTAGAACACATACGAAATGGAACTAGCGAGTCTAAATGGATTCAAAGAACTGCCACTCATATTAAAATGATGGGACTGCACGATGTATATACAGATGAAAGAGTACAGCACTTCCTTCCACCCTGGCAGATAGTACCTTTTGACATCCTGACCCCTGCATACCCCACCAAGAAACTAATCACAAACAACCCTCATGCTCAGCTTGCTGCTAAATTAAGCACCATAGAACACATTCACAATATACAAGCTGAAAACAACATTGCACAGACCATATACACTGACGGATCACTCAATACAGCTACAGGGAGGGCAGGAAGTGCTGTTATTGCTCATCAGCCCGATGGCAGCACAATTCAAAGAAATATCCGAATTAGTAACTGGGCGTCCACAATGCAAGCCGAGTTGGTAGCGATACTGGTAGCACTCGAAATTATTGACAACACTGAAGTAGACAGCTTAATTATTTCTGACTCCCTTTCCTCACTACGAGCAATAAACAGTTTGCAATCAAGTAATAACGTGCTTGTCTTGGAAGCTAGACGTAGATATATAAGAATACTTAGCAAGAGGGTAAATATAAAAATGTTGTGGATTCCTTCTCACATTGGCCTGCAGGAACATGACAAAGTTGACGCCCTTGCTAAGGCTGCAGTAAATAAAGACAGTATTGAACGGAATCTTGAGTTATCAAATAGGTCCCTTAAAAGTGTCATTAGACGAGAACTCCTGGATGGATTTGAAGAAAGTAGAACAGTGCAAACTGGAACTAGCAGGTCCATTGTTCATCACAATGAAATGTGTGAAGTAAAACATGTGTATGGGGCAAGTAACAAAGTCAGTAGACTAACAGATGTTGTCACAGCTCGTATAAGACTTGGCTACAAGTATCTCTGGCAGTTCGGCTTGTATAGGGATCTAGATGAAGTAAAGTGTAAAGTGTGTGGACATAGACAGGGACACACACTCGAACACTATATCTTGGATTGTTGTAAAATTGAGCCTTTTAGAGATAAATCTAAGCTCACTCTGTATGATATGGCAACCTATCTTATTACCATGGATAAATTACCTGAAATCCTTGCACTGTATCCATATTTCGCTTCCAGTAGATGAACGACATATGAGATTCAGAAACAAGTAGTGTATTGTGAGGACTAATAATAAACAGAAGCTCCCCTATGACTCTGTAATATCCCCATTGGTCAAACTATTATGTATTAGCGATAAGACCTACCATTAATGTATGATGACTTACTGTAAATATATAGCTCTTGAAATAGCACTTTCTCTGTAACTAGCTGACATTGTAACTATAAGGTGTGAAGGATAGATGAAATTGTTTATGTAATAATCTAAGATGAGGTCTGATAAAGACCTTTTGTGCCCTCTGTAATGCTTTTGCGCTACCGCTCACAGGATGAGTATGGGGTGCACAATAAACTAGCCGCCTTCGGCGGCAACAATAAAAAAAACGTCAGCAATAAATGAAATAGAATACATTGGTTTACAACTAGTTACGTCAGCAATAAATGAAGTAGAATACATTGGTTTACAACTAGTTTCGTCAGCAATAAATGAAATAGAATACATTGGTTTACAACTAGTTACGTCAGCAACAAATGAAATAGAATACATTGGTTTACAACCAGTTACGTCAGCAATAAATGAAATAGAATACATTGGTTTACAACCAGTTACGTCAGCAACAAATGAAATAGAATACATTGGTTTACAACCAGTTACGTCAGCAATAAATGAAATAGAATACATTGGTTTACAACCAGTTACGTCAGCAATAAATGAAATAGAATACATTGGTTTACAACCAGTTACGTCAGCAATAAATGAAATAGAATACATTGGTTTACAACCAGTTACGTCAGCAATAAATGAAGATAAATCGTCCAGGTTATACAGGCGATGAGTCACAATAACGTGGCTGAAATATGTTGACCAGACCACACACTAGAAGGTGAAGGGACGACGACGTTTCGGTCCGTCCTGGACCATTCTCAAGTCGATTGTGAATGGTTGAAGACGGACCGAAACGTCGTCGTCCCTTCATTTTCTAGTGTGTGGTTTCCTCCAGATTATATATAGTCCGGACAACATCGTCCTGTTTAGGGCCCTATAGTGCATTACCTTGAGAAAATCCAATGTAAGATGACCAATCACAAGACAGCATTGTTCCCGTCAAGAAGCAGTTGGGAAGTGCAGTGATGTGGTGGAGGCTGACTCCATACACAGTTTCAAGTGTAGATATGATAGAGCCCAATAGGCTCAGGAATCTGTACACCAGTTGATTGACAGTTGAGAGGCGGGACCAAAGAGCCAAAGCTCAACCTCCGCAAGCACAACTAGGTGAGTACAGCTAAGTGAGTACAACTAGGAGAGTGGAGCTAGATGAGTACACACTTCACCATACATGAATTTCTCTCGCCTTGGCCTCACGGAACCTCAAACACAAGGAAAATCCCTCACTCATCTTGCTCCTCCTCACTAAGGTGTGGTAATGAGTGTGACTGTGTGAGGGACGTGTGAGGTTACCTTTGTGAAAGCTGTGAGCCAGCTGTGAGCCAGCTGTGAGCCAACTGTGAGCCAGACTCTTCTTGAGGTTATCTTGAGATGATTTTGGGGCTTTAGTGTCCCCGCGGCCCGGTCCTCGACCAGGCCTCCACCCCCAGGAAGCAGCCCGTGACAGCTGACTAACTCCCAGGTACCTATTTACTGCTAGGTAACAGGGGCATTCAGGGTGAAAGCAACTTTGCCCATTTGTTTCTGCCTCGTGCGGGAATCGAACCCGCGCCACAGAATTACGAGTCCTGCGCGCTATCCACCAGGCTACGAGGCCCCTGCGAATTAGCTGATTATGCTGTAGCTCTTGCAAGACAATCTTCTCCTCTCACTTGACTTTAACATCTTACTCCAACACTTTGTCTCACCACTGTTACCAACACTTTGGAAGTTGGAGTTAGAAATTCGCAAATCCAAATATGTATACTGTCTCATGTAGCTGATTGTAACCATAATCTCAATAAATAAAAATGTAATGTTCGTTTGTTCAAAATCGCTAATCTCCGAAAGTTCTTCACCGATTGCTTGGAAATTTTGACACAACGTTGCATTCGAATACGTGCGTGTTTTTATATACCTACTATATACATGCCACACCTGTGACAGGTAAAAACATGTTTATTTTAAAAAACAGTGCAAACTATTGGACATAAGCGCAACACACCCTGTAATCTCCGAAAGTTCTTTACCGATTGATTTGAAATTTTGACACAACGTTCCATTTGAATACGTGCGTGTTTTTATATACCTTCTATATAGATACCACACCTGTGACAGGTAAAAACATGTTTTTTTAAAACAACGCCATCTGTTGCACGTAAAAGCAACATATGCTGTACTAAATATGTTACGATTCCATTTCAGTGTTTCCAATTGCATTGATAAATGGAATTTATCCATAGATTTCGATTTTTCCATTTTGATTTAACTATTTTATGTGACATTGCATTGGAATTGAGCTGTGTTGTTTACCAAACTGTTCATTTCATGAGTATAGTTAATTTTTGTATTTTTTCATTGTTTTTCATTTCGTTTTTTTAACTGCTCTGTTTATTTTTCAGTGATAGGAACATCAGATCATTTGATGTTCCCATTTTTCTGATAGCAAAATCAGATCATTTGGGAACGCATCGGACAAGGGAGTGGGGAATGGTGGGGAGGACGAGGGGACGGGGAAGGGGGGGATGGTGAGGAGGACGAGGGGACTGGGAAGGGGGGAATGGTGGGGAGGACAGGAAAACAGAGGAGGAGGATTGCTGTGGCTCAACAACACCCATGCATTCCTGAGCCACAGCAACGCATGGCCGATATATTATATTATATATTGTGACGATAATCTCTTTCAAGAGAGATTGAGCCTGCTCTTCCCTACAAAGTACGTAAAGACAAAAGATAATATAGAAGATACGTCCAGCAAGTATCGCAAAACGTTTTGCCCAGAGAGCAAATCGTACCCAGCACACAGTGACACCTGCTAGCTACCGCCACCGTTAACAGCAAACTGCTTGTCCTTTGCCTGCCTGTCGCTGATTGGCTGGTGTCCCGTCGCACCTGCCCTCCGCCCTCCGCCACAAGTTGATGTCCGGGCTGCAGTGCTTCAGTATTGTCAGAATATCTCAGTGCTCCTTGCAGTTGACATCTCTCGCTGGTAGACTAAGCCTTGGCTTTCGTGTACTAAGGGAGGTGGCAGCTCGAAGCCAATATTCCAGCTCCATTCACATTTATTTTGCTATCACTGTAACTCACTTGTCTTAACGTAACTTTTCATTTGCCAGTGATTATTCATATTATTTTGTTTGTTGACTTGTCTTTTTTATTTTATGTGCTTAACTTTATTCATGTCTTGTTTTTCTAAAGTAATTAAAATTTCATTGTTAATTTACTTGTGTTTTGTGTGTCTTCCCATTACCTTACCACAGACGAAAGTTCCAGCTTTTCTCTTTTTTTTTCTATAATGTGACGAGGCCCTGCCCCCTAGCTTTTGAAACAGCCGAACACCAACGCTTTACCGTCACAATATATATATATATATATATATATATATATATATATATATATATATATATATATATATATATATATATATATATATATATATGTCGTACCTAGTAGCCAGAACGCACTTCTCAGCCTACTATGCAAGGCCCGATTTGCCTAATAAGCCAAGTTTTCACGAATTAATTGTTTTTCGACTACCTAACCTACCTAACCTAACCTAACTTTTTCGGCTACCTAACCCAACCTAACCTATAAAGATAGGTTAGGTTAGGTTAGGTAGGGTTGGTTAGGTTCGGTCATATATCTACGTTAATTTTAACTCCAATAAAAAAAATGACCTCATACATAATGAAATGGGTAGCTTTATCATTTCATAAGACAAAAATTAGAGAAAATATATTAATTCAGGAAAACTTGGCTTATTAGGCAAAACGGGCCTTGCATAGTAGGCTGAGAAGTGCGTTCTGGCTACTAGGTACGACATATATATATATATATATATATATATATATATATATATATATATATATATATATATATATATATATATATATATAAGGCATTAATTAAATTAGACTTTAAAAATGCCTTCAACCAGGTAAAAAGGGATGTGGTACTGGAAGCAGTTGGAACAAGCTTTCCTTCTCTACTCCCCGTCGTCTCAGCAGGGTACAGTAGGGAATCGACGCTGCTGTTTGGGGAACATGAAGTTGTTTCTGCAGAAGGTGTCCAGCAGGGAGACCCGCTTGCCCCTTTTCTTTTTTGCATGGCTGATAAAGAGGTCACAAGCAGGTTGACCAGCGAACTCAACATCTGGTTCCTGGACGATGGCACCCTGGCAAGGACACAGGAGTCCCTGCTAGAAGATCTACAGCTGGTGAAATCTAAGGGAGAGGAGTTAGGACTTACCCTAAACCCATTAAAGTGTGAAATCATCTCATCTAGCCAACCAACCATAGATGCAGTGCGAACCATATTGCCAGGAGCCCAAGTGATCGCTCCCACCGACAGTGTGCTGCTAGGGGCACCTCTGGGCTCGAGCGCCATTGAGGTAGTCCTCGAAGAAAAGCTGAACGACCTGAGGAGGATGGAGGGAAGAATAGGGGCTTTAGACGCCCACGATGCTCTGTACCTTCTCACAAGGTGCCTGGCTTTGCCCAGACTGACCTATTTCCTAAGGTGTGCTCCCTCCTTCGACAGCCCAAAATTAACAGATTATGACACACTCCTAAGGTCAATAACCGTGAAAGTGTTAAACCTCTCCCTGCAAGATGACCAATGGGACCAAGCAACGCTCCCAGTTAGACTCGGGGGGGGATAGGTATTCGCAAGGCGATACAGTTAGCATTGCTGGCATTCTTATCCTCGACTAGTGCAACAGGTGAATTAGTTAAGGAAATACTACTGGAACACCTAAGAGACTCCATTGGGATTTATGATCCCAAATTCGCGGAAGGAGCCGGTCAGTGGGACACTCTTGTCAACTCTCATCCTCGACCGACTTTTCCAAATGACTGCAGAGTCCAAATGGGATAGCCCCATAGTGGAGAACATCGCCACATCATTGCTGGAGGCAGCTTCCAAGAAGGACAAAGCGCGTCTTCTAGCTGTGCAAGGGCCCCATGCCGGGGACTTCCTGTTGGCAGTCCCTAATTCCGCCTTGGGCACCCGCCTGGACCATCGGACCCTAAGTATTGGTGTTGCTCTGCGCCTTGCCGCCCCTATCTCCACCGAGCACCGGTGTATTTGCGGCCATGCACGGGCAGACCAATACGGCAGCCATGGTCTCATCTGTCGTAAGACACAGGGAAAGATTGCCAGACATAAAGCAGTCAATGACATCATCAAGAGAAGTTTGGCTACAGCTGGGTGTCCAGCACAAAGGGAACCCCAGTTGTGCAGGCCTGACAACAACCAAAAACGCCCAGATGAAGTCACCCTGCAGCCGTGGAGAGAAGGTAAACAGGTCGTGTGGGACTACACGTGTGCATCCACATTGGCTGATACCTATCTACCTTACAGCGCAGCTGAGGGAGGCGGGGCGGCCACCTTCAGGGAGACCCAGAAAACTAACAAGTACAGGGACCTAGAACGTTGTTACAGGTTCGTGCCAATAGGCTCTGAGACTCTGGGCGTCTGGGGTAAATGTGCACTTAAGTTCCTGAAGGAGCTGGGCGAGGAACTCATTGGGAAGACTAGAGACCCAAGAGCGGCCAGTTTTATGTTCCAGCGCCTCAGTGTCGCTGTTCAGAGGGGTAATGCGTGCTGTATCTTGGGTACGCACCCGACCCCCGAGGAGCTGGACGATGTCTTCGAACACTGATTGTTATATTGTTATATAAGTGTGTGTTTTCTGTAAACTGTAGCATTGCAATAAAATCAAATAAAAAATAATAATAGGGGTGGTAGGAGAGGAAAAGATTAAAGTATTCAGTGAGAATTCACAAGGTCTTCTCTGAACACTATTTATTTTCTTCTTCGAGGATGTGGGTCCCTTTAATTAAACCAGTGGTGGTACCCCTAAAAATATATATATATATATATATATATATATATATATATATATATATATATATATATATATATATATATATATATATATATATATATTGGTGTATACTGGCAGCAGGTTTTCTTTCAAACATGTTTCATTGAATATGACCGCATATTCTGTATTTATTATTTTCTGGTTTAGGGCTCCTATCCCTCTAACTATTTTCTTAGCATCAGGGCTTAATTGAAATATGAGTTCTCCAAAACTCATTTTCGTACTTTTAAGGTGAAGAAAAGAAGTGATTTACTATAGAGTGTATTACACTTATTTATATAATTTGCACAACGTTTCGAACCGCCATGGTTCATTCTCAAGTGAACAGATCTTACAATACTAGTTGATTTTATACCCGCACTGGGTCAGGTGATAATACAATAAAGGTGAAAACATGGGGGATACATAAGGGATAAATGTGAGGTGAAACATAGAGGCTGCAGAAGGCTTATTGGCCCATACGAGGCAGCTCCTATCTAAACACAAAGATTAATCCAGTGTAATTGGCCTATTATGTTGGACATTGTCTTCTGTGTTGGCATCGATATGTTCTTGTCTTGTCCTTACTCTCATGGTGGGTAGAGTAAATAGTTCCGTGATTTGGGTGTTCATGGTAGGTCGCTCTATTCTTATGTGAATTGCCTCAAGAATTTGTAATCTTCTTGCATCTTGGGTTTTGTCTATTATGCAAGTATTCTTGTTCAACATTTCTCTTGTTAGAGTAATGTCATGGGCTTGTCTCCTGTGATTCCTAAGGGCACCAGATTGAAGATGGCATGTCATGGCATGAAGATGGCGTTTGTTGTATGTTGTTATTTTACTGTGTAGATTTGGGACCTGTCCCTCCAGTATTTTCCATGTGTATATTATTTGGTATCTCTCTCGTCGTCTTTCTAGTGAGTACATTTGGAGAGCTTTGAGACGCTCCCAATAATTTAGGTGCTTTATCGCGTCTATGCGTGCCGTATATGTTCTCTGTATTCCCTCTATTTCAGCAGTCTCTCCTGCTCTGAAGGTGGAAGTGAGTACTGAGCAGTACTCAAGACGGGACAACACAAGTGACTTGAAGAGTACAACCATTGTGATGGGATCCCTGGATTTGAAAGTTCTCATAATCCATCCTATCATTTTTCTGACTGACGCAATATTTGCTTGGTTATGCTCCTTAAACGTTAGGTCGTCGGACATCATTATTCCCAAATCCTTTACATGTTGCTTTCCTACTATGGGCAGATTTGATTGTGTTTTGTACCCTGTATTATGTTTCAGCTCCTCATTTTTGCCGTACCTGAGTTCCTGGAATTTATCACTGTTAAACATCATGTTATTTTCTGTTGCCCAATCGAAAGCTTTATTAATATCTGCTTGTAGTTTTTCAATGTCTTCAACAGAGGTAATTTTCATGCTGATTTTTGTGTCGGCTTCCCAGACACTGGGACCTGACCTGTCAGACACTGACAGCTTTCCAGCACATACTATGTACACCTGGAAGCATGGACAAGCGTCCCAACATCAAGCGTGTTCTCAATAACAGTAAAGCTCCACTTCACTTTCTGGAGAAACGTCTTGGACTCAGTCTTTGTTGAGAGAAGTGTCACGTCTCTTCCTTTGTTCTCCTGCCCTCCCACGGCATCAGTGTTTGTTGGAGAACTGTTCTTGAAAGCAGTGAACTATAACGAATCTAAGGACAAGACTTTTATTTTATGTAACCTTTGTTTATGAAAGGAAACAACATTGAATTTATCATATTTGAAAATTACTAGCTTAAATTATTTAGTTTAAATAAATATTTGTTCTATCCAAGTTTGCACTGGAACCAGCCTGGAACAGGTTCTGCAGGAGCCAGTCTGGAACAGGTTCTGCAGGAGCCAGCCTGGAACAGAGACTGTTGGAGCCAGTCTGGAACAGAGACTGCTGGAACCAGCCTGGAACAGAGACTGCTGGAACCAGCCTGGAACAGGTTCTGCAGGAGCCAGTCTGGAACAGGTTCTGCTGGAGTCAGCCTGGAACAGAGACTGCTGGAACCAGCCTGGAACAGGTTCTGCAGGAGTCAGCCTGGAACAGAGACCTCTGGAGCCAGCCTGGAACAGAGACTGCTGGAACCAGCCTGGAACAAAGACTGCTGGAGCCAGCCTGGAACAGAGACTGCTGGAACCAGCCTGGAACAGAGACTGCTGGAGCCAGCCTGGAACAGAGACTGCTGGAACCAGCCTGGAACAGAGACTGCTGGAGCCAGCCTGGAACAGAGACTGCTGGAGCCAGCCTGGAACAGAGACTGCTGGAACCAGCCTGGAACAGAGACTGTTGGAACCAGCCTGGAACAGAGACTGCTGGAACCAGTCTGGAACAGAGACTGCTGGAACCAGCCTGGAACAGAGACTGTTGGAGCCAGCCTGGAACAGAGACTGCTGGAACCAGCCTGGAACAGAGACTGCTGGAGCCAGCCTGGAACAAAGACTGCTGGAGTCAGCCTGGAACAGAGCATGCTGGAGCCAGCCTGGAACAGAGATTGCTGGAGTCAGCCTGGAACAGAGACTGCTGGAACCAGCCTGGAACAGAGACTGCTGGAGTCAGCCTGGAACAGAGACTGCTAGAGCCAGCCTGGAACAGAGACTGCTGGAGCCAGCCTGGAACAGAGACTGCTGGAACCAGCCTGGAACAGAGACTGTTGGAACCAGCCTGGAACAGAGACTGCTGGAACCAGCCTGGAACAGAGCATGCTGGAGCCAGCCTGGAACAGAGACTGCTGGAACCAGCCTGGAACAGAGAATGCTGGAGTCAGCCTGGAACAGAGACTGCTAGAGCCAGCCTGGAACAGAGACTGCTGGAGCCAGCCTGGAACAAAGACTGCTGGAGTCAGCCTGGAACAGAGCATGCTGGAGCCAGCCTGGAACAGAGACTGCTGGAACCAGCCTGGAACAGAGACTGCTGGAACCAGCCTGGAACAGAGACTGCTGGAACCAGCCTGGAACAGAGACTGTTGGAGCCAGCCTGGAACAGAGACTGCTGGAGCCAGCCTGGAACAAAGACTGCTGGAGTCAGCCTGGAACAGAGCATGCTGGAGCCAGCCTGGAACAGAGACTGCTGGAACCAACCTGGAACAGAGACTGCTGGAGTCAGCCTGGAACAGAGACTGCTGGAGCCAGCCTGGAACAGAGACTGTTGGAGCCAGCCTGGAACAGAGACTGCTGGAACCAGCCTGGAACAGAGACTGCTGGAACCAGCCTGGAACAGGTTCTACTGGAGCCAGCCTGGACCTGGAATTGAACCGCTGGAACCACTCTAGATCCAGAGTGAACCAACCCTGTGCAAGTTGTTGTTATTCTGGAGGTTCCTTCTTGTTTTGTCCGACCCGCGTTGATCTCCTCTTGTCCGACCCGCGTTGATCTTCTCTCGTCCGACCCGCGTTGACCACCTCACCTGAATGTCCTGGTTGGTCCAGCTGTGACTCATGTCACTCGCATGCCTCACTACTCCCTGTGAGGCCTCATTAATGGTCTCATTGATATCCACTCATACCTTCTGTCCCTACATCTATCCCTGTCACCTTACCGTTCTTCTCCCTACCTCCAGTGTTCTCTCACCAGCTGTACTTCTCTCTCAGTCCCTCCTTTACATCCGGATGGTCCTTAAAGCTCCGTTTTCTTCATGTTGCGCAGTCAAGGGGTTTAAGATTCCTCTCTCTCCTAATGGTCGTTAGAATTCCCTTTCTACTCATATTATCCCTCTCCCTACCTACTTCCCTTCACCCTGTCTGCTTCCTACCACCCTGCCTGCTTCCTACCACCCTGCCTGCTTCCCTCCACCCTGCCTGCTTCCCTCCACCCTGCCTGCTTCCCTCCACCCTGCCTGCTTCCCTCCACCCTGCCTGCTTCCTACCACCCTGCCTGCTTCCCTCCACCCTGCCTGCTTCCCTCCACCCTGCCTGCTTCCCTCCACCCTGCCTGCTTCCCTCCACCCTGCCTGCTTCCCTCTCCCTCATTTCTCAGATCCATTCCATCTTGCAATACAGCATCCACCTGAACCTCATTCCTGAGCTCATATCTAAGTCCTTCTCTCTCTACGTCCCTGCCTGTGGTCCCTGGTATCCCTCCCTCCCTATCCACCGTCCCAGGCGTGCGGGGGGGCGTCCTGTCAGCGGGCAGCACAGTAGAGGCTGGCTGACACTCCCTCCTTTATGTCTACACCGAGTTTTTAACGCCTAACAATGCGGGTGTTTGCCTGTCCAGCGGCCGGCGGTGTTTGCAAAGGCGATTCGCACACTCTCCTGTTTGTCCGCTCCGTCCACGATGGCTGTGAGCGTGAGCGGCCATAATATGTGGCTCCCTGACCCCTGACCCCTCCCGGACCCCCTGTGGGACCCCCTCACCCAACCTCTGACCCCACCCTGACCAATGGCGCCCCCTTCCCTTCCAAGCCTGCTTTTCTCTGCCCCTCTAACCGCCCTTAGCCCCACCCCCGGCCGGCCGAGCCCTTGAGTCTGGCTAGGTCGTATCACTGCTACGATCCCTAGCCTAGCTAGGTCGTATCCCTGCTACGATCCCTAGCCTGGCTAGGTCGTATCCCTGCTACGATCCCTAGCCTGGCTAGGTTGTATCCCTGCTACGATCCCTAGCCTGGCTAGGTCGTATCCCTGCTACGTTCCCTAGCCTGGCTAGGTCGTATCAGGCTCCTCTTTGACTCATAATTCTGACCAACATTATCTTCCTTTACTCACACTTTGTCCGCAGAGTCTTCTTGATCTGTTGTTATGAGGTCCGCTTAGAGTGAGTACCAGACCTCTCCTCCCATGGTGGACACGGAGGCTATCCTCCCATGGTGGACACGGAGGCTATCCTCCCATGGTGGACACGGAGGCTGTCCTCCCATGGTGGACACGGGGCCTCTCCTCCCATGGTGGACACAAAGGCTGTCCTCCCATGGTGGACACAAAGGCTGTCCTCCCATGGTGGACACGGGGGCTCTCCTCCCATGGTGGACACGGGGGCTCTCCTCCCATGGTGGACACGAAGGCTGTCCTCCCATGGTGGACACGGAGGCTCTCCTCCCATGGTGGACACGGAGGCTCTCCTCTCATGGTGGACATATAGGCTGTCCTCCCATGGTGGACACGGAGGCTGTCCTCCCATGGTGGACACAGGGGCTGTCCTCCCATGGTGGACACGGAGGCTCTCCTCCCATGGTGGACACGGAGGCTCTCCTCACATGGGGGACACGGGGGCTCTCCTCCCACGGTGGACACGGAGGCTCTCCTCCCATGGTGGACACGGAGGCTCTCCTCCCATGGTGGACACGGAGGCTCTCCTCCCATGGTGGACTCGGAAGCTCTCCTCCCATGGTGGACACGGAGGCTCTCCTCCCATGGTGGACACGGAGCCTCTCCTCCCATGGTGGACACGGAGGCTCTCCTCCCATGGTGGACACGGAGGCTCTCCTCCTCCCATGATGGACACGGAGGCTCTCCTCCCATGGTGGACACGGAAGCCCTCCTCCCATTGTGGACACGGAGCCTCTCCTCCCATGGCGGACACGGAGGCCCTCCTCCCATGGCGGACACGGAGGCCCTCCTCCCATGGTGGACACGGAGGCCCTCCTCTCATGGTGGACACGGAGGCTCTCCTCCCATGGTGGACACGGAGGCCCTCCCATGGTGGACACGGAGGCTCTCCTCCTCCCATGGTGGACACGGAGGCTCTCCTCCCATGGTGGACACGGAGGCTCTCCTCCTCCCATGGTGGACACGGGGGCTCTCCTCCCATGGTGGACATGGAGGCTTTTCTCCCATGGTGGACACGGAGGATCACCTCCCATGGTGGACACGGGGGCTCTCCTCCTCCCATGGTGAACACGGAGGCTCTCCTCCCATGGTGGACACGGAGGCTCTCCTCCCATGGTGGACACGAGGGCGCTCCTCCCATGGTGGACACGGGGCTCTCCTCCCATGGTGGACACAAGGCCTCTCCTCCCATGGTGGACACAAGGCCTCTCCTCCCATGGTGGACACAAGGCCTCTCCTCCCATGGTGGACACGGAGGCTGTCCTCCCATGGTGGACACGGAGGCTCTCCTCCCATGGTGGACACGGGAGCTCTCCTCTTCCCATGGTGGACACGAGGGCTCTCCTCCCATGGTGGACACGAGGCTCTCCTCCTCCCATGGTGGACACGAGAGCTCTCCTCCCATGGTGGACACGGAGACTGTCCTCCCATGGTGGACACAGGGGCTCTCCTCCCATGGTGGACACGGGGCTCTCCTCCCATGGTGGACACGGGGGCTCTCCTCCTCCCATGAAGGACACGGAGGCTCTCCTCCCATGGTGAACACGGAGGCTCTCCTCCCATGGTGGACACGGAGGCTCTCCTCCCATGGTGGACACGGAGGCTCTCCTCCCATGGTGGACACGGAGGCTCTCCTCCCATGGTGGACACGGAGGCTCTCCTCCCATGGTGGACACGGAGGCTCTCCTCCTCCCATGGTGGACACGGAGGCTCTCCTCCTCCCATGGTGGACACGGGGGCTCTCCTCCTCCCATGGTGGACACGGAGGCTCTCCTCCCATGGTGAACACGGAGGCTCTCCTCCCATAGTGGACACGGGGCTCTCCTCCCATGGTGGACACGGAGGCTCTCCTCCTCCCATGGTGGACACGGAGGCTTTCCTCTCATGGTGGACACGGAGGCTCTCCTCCCATGGTGGACACGGGGGCTCTCCTCCCATGGTGGACACGGAGGCTCTCCTCCTCCCATGGTGGACACGGAGGCTTTCCTCCCATGGTGGACACGGAGGCTCTCCTCCCATGGTGGACACGGGGGCTCTCCTCCCATGGTGGACACGGAGGCTCTCCTCTCATGGTGGACACGGGGGCTCTCCTCCCATGGTGGACACGGAGGCTCTCCTCCTCCCATGGTAGACACGGAGGCTCTCCTCCCATGGTGGACACGGAGGCTCTCCTCCCATGGTGGACACGGGGGCTCTCCTCCCATGGTGGACACGGAGGCTCTCCTCCCATGGTGGACACGGAGGCTCTCCTCCCATGGTGGACACGGAGGCTCTCCTCCCATGGTGGACACGGAGGCTAATCTCCCACGGTGGACACGGAGGCTCTCCTCCCATGGTGGACACGAGGGCTCTCCTCCCATGGTGGACACGAGGGCTCTCCTCCCATGGTGAAAACGGAGGCTCTCCTCCCATAGTGGACACGGGGCTCTCCTCCCATGGTGGACACGGGGGCTCTCCTCCTCCCATGGTGGACACGGAGGCTTTCCTCCCATGGTGGACACGGAGGCTCTCCTCCCATGGTGGACACGGGGGCTCTCCTCCCATGGTGGACACGGAGGCTCTCCTCCCATGGTGAACACGGAGGCTCTCCTCCCATGGTGAACACGGAGGCTCTCCTCCCATGGTGGACACGGAGGCTCTCCTCCCATGGTGGACACGGAGGCTCTCCTCCCATGGTGGACACGGGGGCTCTCCTCCCATGGTGGACACGGAGGCTCTCCTCCCATGGTGAACACGGAGGCTCTCCTCCCATGGTGAACACGGAGGCTCTCCTCCCATGGTGGACACGGGGGCTCTCCTCCCATGGTGAACACGGAGGCTCTCCTCCCATGGTGAACACGGAGGCTCTCCTCCCATGGGGGACACGGAGGCTCTCCTCCCATGGTGGACACGGGGGCTCTCCTCCCATGGTGGACACGGAGGCTCTCCTCCCATGGTGGACACGGAGGCTCTGATCCTCCCATGGTGGACACGGAGGCTCTCCTCCCATGGTGGACACGGAGGCTAATCTCCCACGGTGGACACGGAAGCTCTCCTCCCATGGTGGACACGAGGGCTCTCCTCCCATGGTGGACACGAGGGCTCTCCTCCCATGGTGGACACGAGGGCTCTCCTCCCATGGTGGACACGGAGTCTCTCCTCCCATGGTGGACACGGAGGCTGTCCTCCCATGGTGGACACGGAGGCTCTCCTCCCATGGTGGACACGGAGGCTGTCCTCCCATGGTGGACATATAGGCTGTCCTCCCATGGTGGACACGGGGCTCTCCTCCCACGGTGGACACGGAGGCTCTCCTCCCATGGTGGACACGGAGGCTGTCCTCCCATGGTGGACACGGAGGCTCTCCTCCCATGGTGGACACGGAGGCTGTCCTCCCATGGTGGACACGGGGGCTCTCCTCCCATGGTGGACACAAAGGCTGTCCTCCCATGGTGGACACGGGTGCTCTCCTCCCATGGTGGACACGGGTGCTCTCCTCCCATGGTGGACACGGGTGCTCTCCTCCCATGGTGGACACGGAGGCTGTCCTCCCATGGTGGACACGGAGCACATCAGTGTTAGGGTGGTTATCTTGAGGTTATCTTGAGATGATTTCGGGGCTTTAGTGTCCCCGCGGCCCGGTCCTCGACCAGGCCTCCACCCCCAGGAAGCAGCCCGTGACAGCTGACTAACACCCAGGTACCTATTTTACTGCTAGGTAACAGGGGCATAGGGTGAAAGAAACTCTGCCCATTGTTTCTCGCTGGCGCCCGGGATCGAACCCGGGACCACAGGATCACAAGTCCAGCGTGCTGTCCGCTCGGCCGACCGGCTCCCCGTGTGGGAGTAGAGAGTATCCATCTAACTGTTGGGGTTGGTTCTTGGTACTGAACCCCCTACCTCGGGGTTGATTTCCGAACCGCTGTGCCTATTAATGAACTAATACGCACAGCAGAAGTTGCCATACTGGCAATAGTTACCATACTTATCATACTTGAAATAGTTGCCATACTTGAAATAGTTGCCATACTTGAAATAGTTGCCATAGTTGCCATACTTGAAATAGTTGCCCTACTTGAAATAGTTGACATACTTGCCATAGTTGACATACTTGCAATAGTTGCCATACTTGCAATAGTTGCCATACTTGCAATAGTTGCCATACCTGTCATTGTTGCCATACTTGTCATAGTTGCCATACATGCCATAGTTGCCATCTTTGTCATAGTTGCAATACTTGCAATAGTTGCCATACTTGCAATAGTTGCAATAGTTGCCATACTTGTCATAGTTGTCATATTTGCAGCAGTTGTCATAGTTGCCAGACTGAAATAGTTGTAATAGTTGCCATACTTGTCATAGTTGCCATACTTTTCATAGTTGCCATACTTGTAATAGTTGCCTACTTGTAATAGTTGCCATACTTGTCATAGTTGCCATACCTGTCGTAGTTGCCATATTTGCAATAGTTGTCATAGTTGCCAGACTGAAATAGTTGTCATAGTTGCCATACTTGCAATAGTTGCCTTACTTGCCATAGTTGCCATACTTATAGTAGTTGTCATACTTGCCATAGTCGCTATACTTGCCATACTTGAAATAGTTGCCTTACTTGCCATAGTTGCCATACTTGCTCATCCTAGAAATCCAACGTTCTTCTTATCTCCCATTTTGTATGTATGGACTTTTCCTCTGGTCTGGGGAGGCCTGGTCGACGACCGGGCCGCGGGGACGCTAAGCCCCGGAAGCACCTCAAGATAATCTCAAGATAACCTTAAGATAACCTCAAGGTAGGTTCCCTAAATAAACATTATTATTATTATTATTATTATTATTATTATTATTATTATTATTATTATTATTAAAGTAATACTAATACAGGAAGAAGACTTGTGTGGTACTGTAACCACCTCACTATTGATCGCCTGTTGGTGATCATTAGTGATTAAGACCATCATTGGTCAGGCTTGGCGGCGGTGATCCTGGGCGACATGGGTTCGAATCCTGGCCGGGACAATAGAGTTCTTTGTGATTTATCGTGCTTGGGTTCATGTGTTTTGTTGTGATTTACGAGATATTTAAAGGATACAAGATATATATTGGTTAATACAATGAGCGTTCAAAGGTTGTGGATCTCTTGAAGCTCCTCGGCTGCCGAACAGGACCCGAGGATGCAGCAGGCGTTTCCCCTCTGGATCGCCACACTGAGGCGCTGGAACAGGAAACTGGCAGCTCTTGGGTCTCTGGTGATGTCAATGAGCTTGGAACCCAATTCTTTGAGGAATCCCAAGGCACTCTTGCCCCAGGGGCAATGCATCTCAGACGCTATAGGAACAAAGGTGTATTGACTTTCCAGTCGCCTATATTTGACTAATTTTGCTGCTTCCTTGATGTTGGCCGCCCCACCTGCTTGATCAGCACCGAAGTGTACGTAGGTGTCAGCCAGGGTGGATACACGTGTAGTCCCACACCAGCTGTCTTTCAAGGGTATATAGGGATGCCATCAGGGCGAAGTACGGACTTGTGCAGGTTTTGGGCTGTTAGGATGCGAGGTTCTCTCTCTGCTGGGCACTGAGTTGAGGCAAGGCTCCTCTTGATGATGTCATTAACCTCGTTGTGTCTTGCATGCCAGCCCTTGGAGCTCTTGCAATACAGCCCATGCAGTCAATATTGGTCTGCTACCAAAATGTTGCAAGTACACTTGTATTCAGTGTGAATTGGGGCACCAGAACGGAATGCCACTGCTACACGAAGGGATTCTGGATCTCCATGGATGCCTGTTGCGAACATAGGTAAAGCAGGATCATTTATCCCTGCAGAAATCACTCGGAGATTCTAGTAGGATATCTTTTACAAAGTGGTTCGACTCATGAAAGGAGGAAAGGAAAGCTGGTAGAGCAATATGGGAGGCTGTGCGGACACCAAGGCCACCGAGTCTTACAGGGAGGGTCGCTTGCTCCCATTGAGACCCGGCCAATGGGAGGTTCTCTACTTGACGTTGTCATACGTCACGTGACCTTCCCAGTTTCGGGCCTCAAATGCAGAAATCTTATCAACATCAGAGGCCCGAAACTGTTCAACACTCTTCCACTACACATAACTGTGTAGTGGTAGGGGCATAACTGGCCGACCCCTCACAGTGAGGACAGGTTGTTGGAGGACAGGTTGTAGGAGGACAGGCTGTAGGAGGACAGGCTGTAGGAGGACAGACTGCAGGAGAACAGGCTGTAGGAAGACAGGCTGTAGAAGGGCAGGCTGCAGGAGGACAGGCTGTAGCAGGACAGGCACATATGGCAACCTGGCAAACATTACATTACTTAAAAACTAAAATAAGGACACCTACAGGGCAATTTATGCACCCTTCATGTATGTCAGACCAATACTTGACTATGCAGCACCAGCCTAGAATCCGCCTCTTTGAAGTATAAACAGGCGGGGTCCAAGGAGCTAGATCTCACTTCTCAGAGGTCATAGATAGGTCACCAAGAGGACGAGGAGGTTTGTGTGGAACTCAACAAAATAATTCAGGAGGTCTTGACAAGAATAAACTTGAATCCACAACTTAAAGGAGGTCAAGATGAAAGGTTAGAGGAAACACTGGACGACATAGTAGTTACTGTAGAAGAGGTTTAAAAAAGCAAACATATGCAGATATAGATGCAGCAAAATCAGTAGAACCAGACTTTATGATCAGGTTGATCAGATCAACCTGATTCATAGACCTGATTTATAGATTCATAGACCTGATTTATAGATTCATAGACCTGATTTATAGATTCATAGACCTGATTTATAGATTCATAGACCTGATTTATAGATTTATAGACCTGATTTATAGATTCATAGACCTGATTTATAGGTTTATAGACCTGATTTATAGGTTTATAGACCTGATTTATAGATTCATAGACCTGATTTATAGATTTAAAGACCTGATTTATAGACCTGATTTATAGATTTATAGACCTGATTTATAGATTCATAGACCTGATTTATAGACCTGATTTATAGATTTATAGACCTGATTTATAGATTCATAGACCTGATTTATAGATTTATAGACCTGATTTATAGATTTATAGACCTGATTTATAGATTTAAAGACCTGATTTATAGATTTATAGACCTGATTTATAGATTTATAGACCTGATTTATAGATTTAAAGACCTGATTTATAGATTTATAGACCTGATTTATAGATTTATAGACCTGATTTATAGATTTATAGACCTGATTTATAGATTTATAGACCTGATTTATAGATTCATAGACCTGATTTATAGACCTCATTTATAGATTTATAGACCTGATTTATAGATTTATAGACCTCATTTATAGATTCATAGACCTGATTTATAGATCAGAAAGACGTGAGTACGTGAAATACTCACGTGAAGTACGTGAAGTGAAGTACGTACTTATGTGAGAGAGAGAGAGAGAGAGAGAGAGAGAGAGAGAGAGAGAGATAGAGAGAAACAGAATTTTGAGAGTGGATTTAATTCCAACGCCATCTCCAGAGGCACACATAAACAGAGTAACCTCAGCGGCATATGCAACGCTGCCAAACAATTGAACGTCAAGGCAGTCTGTATAGCCAGTGTTTAAACCAGAATATGCTGCACCAGCCTGGAATCCACAACTTGTAAAGTATAAAACCAAAAATCGTAAACTTTTAAAAGTTTGCAAAAATATTAGTGCCAGACTTAAGAGGTCTTACCTACGAGAATAAATTTAAGGGAATTGGACCTCACAACCTTACAGGAGAGAGGGGACATGATCACAACATACAAGATGATGAAGGTAATTGACAAGGTGGACCAAGAGAGCTTTTAAATTAATAAGACTTCTGTTAATGGCACCAGTGCCTCCGTTGGCTTCTGTTGTGGCCCCAGAGCCTCCGTTGGCTTCTGTTGTGGCACCAGAGCCGCCGTTGGCTTCTGTTTATGGCACCAGAGCCTCCGTTGGCTTCTGTTTATGGCACCAGAGCCTCCGTTGGCTTCTGTTGTGGCACCAGAGCCGCCGTTGGCTTCTGTTTATGGCACCAGAGCCTCCGTTGGCTTCTGTTTATGGCACCAGAGCCTCCGTTGGCTTCTGTTGTGGCACCAGAGCCTCCGTTGGCTTCTGTTAGTGGCAACAGAGCCTCCGTTGGCTTCTGTTAGTGGCACCAGAGCCTCCGTTGGCTTCTGTTAGTGGCACCAGAGCCTCCGTTGGCTTCTGTTGATGGCACCAGAGCCTCCGTTGGCTTCTGTTAATGGCACCAGAGCCTCCGTTGGCTTCTGTTAGTGGCACCAGAGCCTCCGTTGGCTTCTGTTAGTGGCAACAGAGCCTCTGTTGGCTTCTGTTAGTGGCACCAGAGCCTCTGTTGGCTTCTGTTAATGGCACCAGAGCCTCCGTTGGCTTCTGTTGTGGCACCAGAGCCGCCGTTGGCTTCTGTTAGTGGCACCAGAGCCTCCGTTGGCTTCTGTTGTGGCACCAGAGCCTCCGTTGGCTTCTGTTGTGGCACCAGAGCCTCTGTTGGCTTCTGTTGTGGCACCAGAGCCTCCGTTGGCTTCTGTTAGTGGCACCAGAGCCTCCGTTGGCTTCTGTTAGTGGCAACAGAGCCTCTGTTGGCTTCTGTTGTGGCACCAGAGCCTCTGTTGGCTTCTGTTGATGGCACCAGAGCCTCCGTTAGCTTCTGTTGATGGCACCAGAGCCTCCGTTGGCTTCTGTTGATGGCACCAGAGCCTCTGTTGGCTTCTGTTGATGGCACCAGAGCCTCTGTTGGCTTCTGTTGATGGCACCAGAGCCTCCGTTGGCTTCTGTTAGTGGTACCAGAGCCTCCGTTGGCTTCTGTTAGTGGCACCAGAGCCTCCGTTGGCTTCTGTTAGTGGCACCAGAGCCTCTGTTGGCTTCTGTTGATGGCACCAGAGCCTCCGTTGGCTTCTGTTAGTGGCACCAGAGCCTCTGTTGGCTTCTGTTGATGGCACCAGAGCCTCCGTTGGCTTCTGTTGTGGCACCAGAGCCTCTGTTGGCTTCTGTTAATGGCACCAGAGCCTCCGTTGGCTTCTGTTAGTGGCACCAGAGCCTCCGTTGGCTTCTGTTTATGGCACCAGAGCCTCCGTTGGCTTCTGTTGTGGCACCAGAGCCTCCGTTGGCTTCTGTTGTGGCCCCAGAGCCACCGTTGGCTTCTGTTAGTGGCACCAGAGCCTCCGTTGGCTTCTGTTAATGGCACTAGAGCCTCCGTTGGCTTCTGTTAGTGGCACCAGAGCCTCCGTAGGCTTCTGTTGTGGCCCCAGAGCCACCGTTGGCTTCTGTTAATGGCACCAGAGCCTCCGTTGGCTTCTGTTAGTGGCAACAGAGCCTCCGTTGGCTTCTGTTAGTGGCACCAGAGCCTCCGTTGGCTTCTGTTAGTGGCAACAGAGCCTCCGTTGGATTCTGTTAGTATCTAACCAGCGCCGAGGGCTTCAGTATGGTTATCTTGAGATGATTTCGGAGCTTTTTAGTGTCCCCGCGGCCCGGTCCTCGCCCAGGCCTCCACCCCCAGGAAGCAGCCCGTGACAGCTGACTAACACCCAGGTACCTATTTTACTGCTAGGTAACAGGGGCATAGGGTGAAAGAAACTCTGCCCATTGTTTCTCGCCGGCGCCTGGGATCGAACCCAGGACCACAGGATCACAAGTCCAGCGTGCTGTCCGCTCGGCCGACCGGCTCCCAAAAGCATCCGCAAGCTTTAAACTGGAGGCTTTATCCACCACCAGAGACTTCTGTGTTGAGCTCATCAGCTTTCAAAGGCTTCAAATGCTTCAATAAAATGATAGTCAATATCTGAAGCATTCAATCTGGCGTTTAATAGCTTCATGAAGCTTCAGGGAGGCGTTTAATAGCTTTATGAAGCTTCAGGGAGACGTTTAATAGCTTCATGAAGCTTCAGGGAGGCGTTTAATAGCTTTATGAAGCTTCAGGGAGGCGTTTAATAGCTTCATGAAGCTTCAGGGAGGCGTTTAATAGCTTCATGAAACTTCAGGGAGACGTTTAATAGCTTCATGAAGCTTCAGGGAGACGTTTAATAGCTTCATGAAGCTTCAGGGAGACGTTTAATAGCTTTATGAAGCTTCAGGGAGACGTTTAATAGCTTCATGAAGCTTCAGGGAGGCGTTTAATAGCTTTATGAAGCTTCAGGGAGGCGTTTAATAGCTTCATGAAGCTTCAGGGAGGCGTTTAATAGCTTCATGAAACTTCAGGGAGACGTTTAATAGCTTTATGAAGCTTCAGGGAGACGTTTAATAGCTTCATGAAGCTTCAGGGAGGCGTTTAATAGCTTTATGAAGCTTCAGGGAGGCGTTTAATAGCTTCATGAAGCTTCAGGGAGACGTTTAATAGCTTTATGAAGCTTCAGGGAGACGTTTAATAGCTTTATGAAGCTTCAGGGAGACGTTTAATAGCTTCATGAAGCTTCAGGGAGGCGTTTAATAGCTTTATGAAGCTTCAGGGAGACGTTTAATAGCTTCATGAAGCTTCAGGGAGGCGTTTAATAGCTTCATGAAGCTTCAGGGAGGCGTTTAATAGCTTTATGAAGCTTCAGGGAGGCGTTTAATAGCTTCATGAAGCTTCAGGGAGACGTTTAATAGCTTCATGAAGCTTCAGGGAGGGGTTTAATAGCTTTATGAAGCTTCAGGAAGACGTTTAATAGCTTCATGAAGCTTCAGGAAGACGTTTAATATGTTCCGAAGGATTCAGTGTGGTGTTAACTATAGGAAAAAGCTTCCTTTTGGTGTGTTACAACCTCAGAGGCTTCAACAAAGAGATCACCTACTTACAGAGGCTTCAGACAGGTGTTTGATGACTTTCTGAGGCTTCAGACTAGTGTTTAAGGGCTTCACGAGGCTTCAGACCGGGGTTTAAGGGCTTCACGAGGCTTCAGATTGGTGTTTAAGGGCTTCACGAGGCTTCAGACTGGGGTTTAAGGGCTTCACGAGGCTTCAGACTGGGGTTTAAGGGCTTCACGAGGCTTCAGACTGGGGTTTAAGGGCTTCACGAGGCTTCAGACTGGGGTTTAAGGGCTTCACGAGGCTTCAGATTGGGGTTTAAGGGCTTCACGAGGCTTTAGACTAGTGTTTAAGGGCTTCACGAGGCTTCAGACTAGTGTTTAAGGGCTTCACGAGGCTTCAGACCGGGGTTTAAGGGCTTCACGAGGCTTCAGATTGGTGTTTAAGGGCTTCACGAGGCTTCAGACTGGGGTTTAAGAGCTTCACGAGGCTTCAGACTAGGGTTTAAGGGGCTTCACGAGGCTTCAGACTAGGGTTTAAGGGCTTCACAAGGCTTCAGACTGTTTAAGGGCTTCACGAGGCTTCAGACTAGGGTTTAAGGGCTTCAGACTAGGGTTTAAGGGCTTCAGACTAGGGTTTAAGGGGCTTCACGAGGCTTCAGTCTAGTGTTTAAGGGCTTCACGAGGCTTCAGACTGGTGTTTAAGGGCTTCACGAGGCTTCAGACTGGTGCATAAGGGCTTCCCGTGGCTTCAGACTGGTGCATAAGGGCTTCACAAGGCTTCAGACTGGGGTTTAAGGGCTTCACAAGGCTTCAGACCGGGGTTTAAGGGCTTCACAAGACTTCAGACCGGGGTTTAAGGGCTTCACGAAGCTTCAGACTGGGTTTAAGGGCTTCACAAGGCTTCAGACCGGGGTTTAAGGGCTTCACGAGGCTTCAGACCGGGGTTTAAGGGCTTCACGAGGCTTCAGACCGGGGTTTAAGGGCTTCACGAGGCTTCAGACTGGTGCATAAGGGCTTCACGAGGCTTCAGACCGGGGTTTAAGGGCTTCACGAGGCTTCAGACTGGGGTTTAAGGGCTTCACGAGGCTTCAGACCGGGGTTTAAGGGCTTCACGAGGCTTCAGACTGGGGTTTAAGGGCTTCACGAGGCTTCAGACCGGGGTTTAAGGGCTTCACGAGGCTTCAGACCGGGGTTTAAGGGCTTCACGAGGCTTCAGACCGGGGTTTAAGGGCTTCACGAGGCTTCAGACTGGTGCATAAGGGCTTCACGAGGCTTCAGACCGGGGTTTAAGGGCTTCACGAGGCTTCAGACTGGGGTTTAAGGGCTTCACGAGGCTTCAGACCGGGGTTTAAGGGCTTCACGAGGCTTCAGACTGGGGTTTAAGGGCTTCACGAGGCTTCAGACCGGGGTTTAAGGGCTTCACGAGGCTTCAGACTGGGGTTTAAGGGCTTCACGAGGATTCAGACTGGGGTTTAAGGGCTTCACGAGGCTTCAGGCCGGGGTTTAAGGGCTTCACGAGGCTTCAGACCGGGGTTTAAGGGCTTCACGAGGCTTCAGACCGGGGTTTAAGGGCTTCACGAGGCTTCAGACTGGTGCATAAGGGCTTCACAAGGCTTCAGACCGGGGTTTAAGGGCTTCACGAGGCTTCAGACTGGGGTTTAAGGGCTTCACAAGGCTTCAGACCGGGGTTTAAGGGCTTCACGAGGCTTCAGACCGGGGTTTAAGGGCTTCACGAGGCTTCAGACCGGGGTTTAAGGGCTTCGCGAGGCTTCAGACCGTGGTTTAAGGGCTTCACGAGGCTTCAGACTGGGGTTTAAGGGCTTCACAAGGCTTCAGACCGGGGTTTAAGGGCTTCACGAGGCTTCAGACTGGGGTTTAAGGGCTTCACGAGGCTTCAGACCGGGGTTTAAGGGCTTCACGAGGCTTCAGACCGGGGTTTAAGGGCTTCACGAGGCTTCAGACCGGGGTTTAAGGGCTTCACGAGGTTTCAGACCGGGGTTTAAGGGCTTCACGAGGCTTCAGACCGGGGTTTAAGGGCTTCACGAGGCTTCAGACCGGGGTTTAAGGGCTTCTCGAGGCTTCAGACCGGGGTTTAAAGGCTTCGCGAGGCTTCAGACCGTGGTTTAAGGGCTTCACGAGGCTTCAGACCGGGGTTTAAGGGCTTCACGAGGCTTCAGACTGGTGCATAAGGGCTTCGCAAGGCTTCAGACCGGGGTTTAAGGGCTTCACGAGGCTTCAGACTGGGTTTAAGGGCTTCACAAGGCTTCAGACCGGGGTTTAAGGGCTTCACGAGGCTTCAGACCGGGGTTTAAGGGCTTCACGAGGCTTCAGACCGGAGTTTAAGGGCTTCACGAGGCTTCAGACTGGTGCATAAGGGCTTCACAAGGCTTCAGACCGGGGTTTAAGGGCTTCACGAGGCTTCAGACTGGGGTTTAAGGGCTTCACAAGGCTTCAGACCGGGGTTTAAGGGCTTCACGAGGCTTCAGACTGGGGTTTAAGGGCTTCACGAGGCTTCAGACCGGGGTTTAAGGGCTTCACGAGGCTTCAGACTGGGGTTTAAGGGCTTCACGAGGCTTCAGACCGGGGTTTAAGGGCTTCACGAGGCTTCAGACAGGGGTTTAAGGGCTTCACGAGGCTTCAGACCGGGGTTTAAGGGCTTCACGAGGCTTCAGACCGGGGTTTAAGGGCTTCACGAGGCTTCAGACCGGGGTTTAAGGGCTTCACGAGGCTTCAGACCGGGGTTTAAAGGCTTCGCGAGGCATCAGACCGTGGTTTAAGGGCTTCACGAGGCTTCAGACCGGGGTTTAAGGGCTTCACGAGGCTTCAGACCGGGGTTTAAGGGCTTCGCGAGGCTTCAGACCGTGGTTTAAGGGCTTCGCGAGGCTTCAGACCGGGGTTTAAGGGCTTCACGAGGCTTCAGACCGGGGTTTAAAGGCTTCGCGAGGCTTCAGACCGTGGTTTAAGGGCTTCACGAGGCTTCAGACTGGGGTTTAAGGGCTTCACGAGGCTTCAGACCGGCGTTTAAGGGCTTCACGAGGCTTCAGACCGGCGTTTAAGGGCTTCACGAGGCTTCAGACTGGTGTTCAACGCCACTATTGTGTTAGGCCGCCAAGATAATGACTTGTGAAGTACATTGTTATGCTAATTAGGTGCAGCTGGGGTTGTTTAGCTTCTCACACGAGTAATGGTCAGTGTACAGAGGTGGGGGGGGGGGGGAGGGAGGGACGATACTGGTGGTGTACACCTTGTACACTCTCCATGCCCTGGTGTACACCCTGTACACTCTCCAGGCCCCTGGTGTACATCCTGTACCCTCTACAGGCCCCTGGTGTACATCCTGTACACTCTCCAGGCCCTGGTGTACATCCTGTACACTCTCCAGGCCCCTGGTGTACATCCTGTACACTCTAGAGGCCCTGGTGTACACCCTGTACACTCTCCAGGCCCTGGTGTACACCCTGTACACTCTCCAGGCCCCTGGTGTACACCCTGTACCCTCTCCAGGCCCTGGTGTACATGCTGTACACTCTAGAGGCCCTGGTGTACATCCTGTACACTCTAGAGGCCCTGGTGTAAATCCTGTACACTCTCCAGGCCCTGGTGTACATCCTGTACACTCTCCAGGCCCCTGGTGTACATCCTGTACACTCTCCAGGCCCTGGTGTACATCTTGTACACTCTCCAGGCCCTGGTGTACATCATGTACACTCTCCAGGCCCCTGGTGTACAACCTGTACACTCTCCAGGCCCCTGGTGTTCAACCTGTACACTCTCCAGGCCCCTGGTGTACACCCTGTACACTCTCCAAGCCCCTGGTGTACATCCTGTACACTCTCCAGGCTTTGGTGTACACCCTGTACACTCTCCAGGCCCCTGGTGTACACCCTGTACACTCTCCACGCCCTGGTGTACACCCTGTACACTCTCCAGGCCCTGGTGCACATCCTGTACACTCTCCAGGCCCTGGTGTACATCCTGTACACTCTCCAGGCCCTGGTGTACATCCTGTATACTCTCCAGGCCCTGGTGTACACCCTGTACACTCTCCAGGCCCCTGGTGTACAACCTGTACACTCTCCAGGCCCTGGTGTACACCCTGTACACTCTCCAGGCCCCTGGTGTACACCCTGTACACTCTCCAGGCCCCTGGTGTACACCCTGTACATTAATGTGCGTTTACAAAGGTGAAATGCAATTCTGACCAACTTTCACATATCCTGTATACATATACACATACATATACACACACATATATACACATACATTTTGGTCTCTCCTACTCTGACAGAGTGAGATAGCTGCTATAGAAACTAGTGTGTTAATAAGCATTTAACCACTGAAAGTTATTAAGGTGCTTTTACAAGCTCAGGTTATATAGTTACATCACATACATTGTATATATTTTTTTTTTTTTTTTGTTGAGATATATACAAGAGTTGTTACATTCTTGTACAGCCACTAGTACGCGTAGCGTTTCGGGCAAGTCCTTAATCCTATGGTCCCTGGAATACAATCCCCTGCCGCGAAGAATCGTTTTTTCATCCAAGTACACATTTTACTGTTGCGTTAAACAGAGGCTACAGTTAAGGAATTGCGCCCAGTAAATCCTCCCCGGCCAGGATACGAACCCATGACAGCGCTCGCGGAACGCCAGGCGAATGTCCTACCACTACACCACGGAGACTGTGGTGTAATGGAATTGCTACATTACATGGTTAATCTTGGATACAAGTCCAATATATCATCAAGTGATAAGCTCAAGATAAGCTCAAGATAACCTCAAGAAGTGTTCCAGTACTCATATAGTAATTACAGTTCAGCATACCTTAGCCCAGGAGGGCGAAAGTCAGTCAATATGGGACATTCTGCAATATAATGTTCAAGAGAGTGCATGTTTTCTCTTTCACAAAGTTGACACATTGTGTATTCAGACTCAGTTTTGAGAAAGCTGCCAGGTTTTTTTTTAACTGAGTGGGGAGGGTGTATTAGGGTGTGGGTATGGGTGTGTGTACTCACCTAGTTGTGCATGAAGTGGTTGGGCTTAGGCTCTTTGGTGCCGCCTCTCAACTGTCAATCAACAGGTGTACAGGTTCCTGAGCCTACTGGGCTCTATCATATCTACATTTGAAACTGTGTATGGAGTCAGCCTCCACCACATCACTGCCTAGTGCATTCCATCTGTTAACTACTCTGACACTGAAAAAGTTCTTTCTAATGTCTCTGTGGCTCATCTGGGTACTAAGTTTCCACCTGTGGCCCCTTGTTCGCGTCCCACCCGTGCTGAAGAGTTTGTCTTTGTCCACCCTAGGATCTGGGTGTACTCATGTCGGAAGACCTTACCTTTAAAGAACACAATAAAGTAGCCGTCACAACTGCAAGAAAAATGACAGGTTGGATAACAAGAACTTTTCACACTAGAGATGCTATACCGATGATGATACTCTTTAAGACGCTAGTGCTCTCTAGAGTGGAGTACTGCTGCACAATGACAGCACCTTTCAAAGCTGGAGAAATTGCTGACCTGGAGAGCGTGCAGAGATCCTTTACTGCTAGAATCCACTCAGTAAAACATCTAAACTACTGGGACCGACTAAAGAGCCTAAATCTGTACTCCCTTGAGCGCAGGCGGGAGAGATACATAATAATTTACACGTGGAAAATATTAGAGGGGCTGGTCCCAAACCTGCACACAGAAATAACCCCACATGAGACCAGGAGGCATGGCAGGATGTGCAGAATACCCCCGTTGAAAAGCAGAGGTGCAACTAGTAATCTGAGAGAGAACTCTATCAACATCAGAGGCCCGAGACTGTTCAACACGCTTCCACTACACATAAGGGACATAACTGGCCGACCCCGGTCGGCCGGTCAGGGGGGCGGACACCCCGAGGGGGAGCCGGTCAGCCGAGCGGACAGCACGCTGGACTTGTGATCCTGTGGTCCTGGGTTCGATCCCAGGCGCCGGCGAGAAACAATGGGCAGAGTTTCTTTCACCCTATGCCCCTGTTACCTAGCAGTAAAATAGGTACCTGGGTGTTAGTCAGCTGTCACGGGCTGCTTCCTGGGGGTGGAGGCCTGGTCGAGGACCGGGCCGCGGGGACACTAAAAGCCCCGAAATCATCTCAAGATAACCTCAAGAACCCCTCACAGTGTTCAAGAGAGAACTATCAACATCAGAGGCCCGAGACTGTTCAACACGCTTCCACTACACATAAGGGGCATAACTGGCCGACCCCTCACAGTGTTCAAGAGAGAACTATCAACATCAGAGGCCCGAGACTGTTCAACACGCTTCCACTACACATAAGGGACATAACTGGCCGACCCCTCACAGTGTTCAAGAGAGAACTATCAACATCAGAGGCCCGAGACTGTTCAACACGCTTCCACTACACATAAGGGGCATAACTGGCCGACCCTCACAGTGTTCAAGAGAGAACTATCAACATCAGAGACCCGAGACTGTTCAACACGCTTCCACTACACATAAGGGACATAACTGGCCGACTCCTCACAGTGCTCAAGAGAGAACTATCAACATCAGAGGCCCGAGACTGTTCAACACGCTTCCACTACACATAAGGGGCATAACTGGCCGACCCCTCACAGTGTTCAAGAGAGAACTATCAACATCAGAGGCCCGAGACTGTTCAACACGCTTCCACTACACATAAGGAGCATAACTGGCCGACCTCTCACAGTGTTCAAGAGAGAACTGGATAAGCACCTCCAAAGGATACCTGATCAACCAGGCTGTGACTCGTACGTCAGGCTGCGAGCAGCCGCGTCCAACAGCCTGGTTGATCAGTCCAGCAACCGGGAGGCCTGGTCGACGACCGGGCCGCGGGGACGCTAAGCCCCGGAAGCACCTCAAGGTAACCTCAAGGTAAGGTAACCCTGTCAATTCCCCCTTAGAATTTTGTAGGTCGTTATCATGTCTCCCCTTACTCTTCTGTCTGCAAGGGACGTGAGGTTTAGCTCCTTTAGCCTTTCCTCGTAGGTCGTACCTCTCAGTTCTGGGACTAGTCTGGTGGCATACCTCTATGCCACCAGATAGTGGCATACTGTCTATCTTCTATGTATTCACCTAGTTGTGCTTGCAGGGGTTGAGCTCTGCTCTTTGGGCCCGCCTCTCAGCTGTCAATCAACCAACTGTTACTAACTACTAACAAACTATCCCCCACCCCCCACTCACCCCCAGGAAGCAGCCCGTAGCAGCTGTCTAACTTCCAGGTACCTATTTACTGCTAGGTAACAGGGGCATCAGGGTGAAAGAAACGGCCCATTTGTTTCCGCCTCGGCCAGGAATCGAATCCGGGCCCTTAGGACTACGAACCCCGAGCTCTGTCAACTGAGCCGCAAGGCCCCCAGTATGTGCACACACACACACACACACACACACACACACACACACACACACACACACACACACACACACACAGGAGGAGGTCACACACCCAGCCTTAACCCCTGTGAAGAGTGCTCTCACGTCCGGGCTCACCATAGCCCGTGCTACTTGGAACTTTTTGTTCCAAGTAGCGAATTTTAAACAACAACAACAACAGCTCTCACGTTCTGCTCTCGTGTATCTTAATGTTGTCTAGAGGAAATAAGGCTTTTACATGAGCCAAGAGGAATTCAAAGAATAGGGGAAAACAGCCGAGTAAATATAAGACAAACGATATATTACATTACATTAATTTATTCCTTACAATTGAAGGTTAATCTGACGGTAACAACATTGGATAATAATTACCCAATCGGGTTCATGTCTCCCTAATGGTTCTGAGTCCAAACCTGGAACTGGGCATACAGCCACTACCTCCATCAGCCGGTGACACACAAACCTGGAACTGGGCATACAGCCACTACCTCCATCAGCCGGTGACACATCAACCTGGAACTGGGCATACAGCCACTACCTCCATCAGCCGGTGACACACAAACCTGGAACTGGGCATACAGCCACTACCTCCATCAGCCGGTGACACATCAACCTGGAACTGGGCATACAGCCACTACCTCCATCAGCCGGTGACACATCAACCCGTTCTCGCAAATTTAATAAGTCAATATTGACTTATTAGTTGCGTGCATAGGTGACATGCTAAACATAATAGTTTCCCTTGAAAAGCTTCATAGAAAACACCGACCTTACCTAACCTACTTAGTATGTTAAAATAAGCATCTTATAGCTTCGTAATTACAATTGTTACTTAACCTATTATAGGTATAGGTTAGGTAATAATTGTAATTACGAAGCAATAAGATGCTTATCTTAACATACTAAGTAGGTTAGGTAAGGTCGGTGTTTTCTATGAAGCTTTTCAAGGGAAACTATTATGTTAAGTATGTCACCTATGCACATATTTAATAAGTCAATATTGACTAATTAAATTTGCGAGAACGGGTTGGACACATATATAAATCGCTAGGAAACCAGGACCCAGATTCACGAAGCAGTTACGCAAGTACTTACGAACGTGTACATCTTTCCTCAATCTTTGACGGCTTTGATTACATTTGTTAAACAGTTTACAAGCATGAAAACTTGCCAATCAACTGTTGTTATTGTTATAAACAGCCTCCTGGTGCTTCGGAGCTCATTAACTGTTTAATAATTGTAAACAAAGCCGCCAAAGATTGAGAAAAGATGTACAGGTTCGTAAGTGCTTTCTTGAATCTGGCCCCTAGACTCTCAGAAACTGCTCAGTAGACTGTCAAGAGTACTCTACCGTCTCTTGCAGCCCTGTTAATACAGTACAATGGCTTATCTTACGATATGGCAGGAGAAATCCTTCGGGAAAGTGGTCGACACCATTCCTTTTCGCGCCAGGTCAAGATGGCGTCTCTCCCTGCTGCGTCTTCGCGCCTAAATACTCTATTCTTCAATATTTCCAAATCCAACCCTTTACTGACTCCATTTACCATATTCCCCACACAGGTTTTTGGATTGAGTCTATTTCTCCATTACATAATTATGCATAACACATTATTCCTGTATAATCTCCAGCTCAAAAGGTACTACTTTGCTGGCGGAGTAATACCGCGGCCTCCCAGTTGCCAGCTGTAGATTTCTTTCAGGAAAACATTCTCATGTGCCTCCCACCAACTCTCTCTGTATTAATAATTTTTTTATTATAAAGACTAACCACCACAGGAGTTAAGGTTCGTAATAAGTGGGATATAAGGCCAACAGTCTCCTGTGCCGCATTCCCTTCTAGTCAAGCGAGTACTCAAGCAACAGTAACTAGTCTCAAGCGAGTGCTCAAGCAACAGTAACTCGTCTCAAGCTAGTACTCAAGCAACAGTAACTAGTCTCAAGCGAGTACTCAAGCAACAGTAACTCGTCTCAAGCGAGTACTCAAGCAACAGTAACTGGTCTCAAGCGAGTACTCAAGCAACAGTAACTCGTCTCAAGCGAGTACTCAAGCAACAGTAACTGGTCTCAAGCGAGTACTCAAGCAACAGTAACTCGTCTCAAGCGAGTACTCAAGCAACAGTAACTGGTCTCAAGCGAGTACTCAAGCAACAGTAACTCGTCTCAAGCGAGTACTCAAGCAACAGTAACTGGTCTCAAGCGAGTACTCAAGCAACAGTAACTCTTCTCAAGCAAGTACTCAAGCAACAGTAACTGGTCTCAAGCGAGTACTCAGGCAACAATAACTGGTCTCAAGCGAGTACTCAAGCAACAGTACTCATGAGTAGTAGTGTAGTAGCAGGCATCCATCAGTCTCAGGAGACTATGTGTTCCGCTCTAGCTGTCGGTCAGGAGTGGCCTCACCAGGGCGCAAAGCCAGGGTAGGTTGATACGGGGGAGAAGCTGTTACCCATGCAGCAGGTCCCCCCACCCTCTCCACGGCGCGGTACTATTAGTAGAGGGCTAATTGTACAGAAGTACCATTAGCCGCCACTAATAGTACTCCTGCAGGGTCGTCAATACAGCAGACGGCCACCAGATAATCTTCCATCGTGCATTTGTCTAGAGTCTCAGTTCAGGGTTAATTGAGTTGTAATCATATTCACTCATGGCCATTGGTAAACAATTTGGGAAGTTATCTATCTTGAGGTTATCTTGAGGTTATCTTGAGGTGATTTCGGGGCTTTAGTGTCCCCGCGGCCCGGTCCTTGACCAGGCCTCCACCCCCAGGAAGCAGCCCGTGACAGCTGACTAACTCCCAGGTACCTATTTTACTGCTAGGTAACAGGGGCATAGGGTGAAAGAAACTCTGCCCATTGTTTCTCGCCGGCGTCCGGGATCGAACCCGGGACCACAGGATCACAAGTCCAGCGTGCTGTCCGCTCGGCCGACCGGGAAGTGAACATTTACTGAAACAAATGTACATCCGCTTAAGGTAATCTTGAGGTGATTTCGGGGCTTAGCGTCCCCGCGGCCCGGTCCTCGTCCAGGCCCTCCTTTTTGTTACACTCCCCTCAGGAAGCAGCCCGTAGCAGCTAACTCCCAGGTACCTAATTTACTGCTAGGTGAACAGGGGGCATCAGAAACTCTGCCCTATTTGTTTCCGCCTCCGCCGGGGATCGAACCCGGAACCGTAGAACTACGAATCCCGAGCGCTGTCCACTCAGCCGTCAGGCCCCTTGGTAGGTCAAATGAGTAAGAAAAACTGGTTTAGTTTCAGTGGAAGCCTCAGGAACCCTCGTGGATTCAGTTGAATCTCAGGCTGCAATTTTTTTTTTACCATGTCGTGTCCTAGTGGTCTAAGGTGTCTGCGTGGGAACACCCAGCACATAGGTTCGAGCCCTCATCACGGCTCCTGCTGATTTTCTCATTGATCCATCACGTTGTTGTGATCTCTTTGTGCATCAATTAAACTCTTATTTGAATACATTTAACTGGTCTCAAGCGAGTACTCAAGCACCAGTAACTGGTCTCAAGCGAGTACTCAAGCACCAGTAACTGGTCTCAAGCGAGTACTCAAGCACCAGTAACTGGTCTCAAGCAAGTACTCAAGCACCAGTAACTGGTCTCAAGCGAGTACTTAAGCAACAGTAACTGGTCTCAAGCGAGTACTTAAGCAACAGTAACTGGTCTCAAGCGAATACTTAAGCAACAGTAACTGGTCTCAAGCGAATACTTAAGCAACAGTAACTGGTCTCAAGCGAATACTTAAGCAACAGTAACTCGTCTCAAGCGAGTACTCAAGCACCAGTAACTCGTCTCAAGCGAGTACTCAAGCAACAGTAACTGGTCTCAAGCGAGTACTTAAGCAACAGTAACTGGTCTCAAGCGAGTACTTAAGCAACAGTAACTGGTCTCAAGCGAGTACTTAAGCAACAGTAACTGGTCTCAAGCGAATACTTAAGCAACAGTAACTCGTCTCAAGCGAGTACTCAAGCACCAGTAACTGGTCTCAAGCGAGTACTCAAGCAACAGTAACTCGTCTCAAGCGAGTACTCAAGCACCAGTAACTGGTCTCAAGCGAGTACTCAAGCACCAGTAACTGGTCTCAAGCGAGTACTCAAGCAACAGTAACTCGTCTCAACTCTGTAATTACTGGAATAACTCTATAAGCATCCTAATACTAGGGGAATGGTGGAGAGAGGGGGGGGGGATATTTATTTATCTGTAATAAACTGTAGACTAGATGCTTCAGTTTTGCCAGCCTGTTGTGGTTGGTAAGTCATCAGGCCTCTTGCCTCCTGAAGATCCCCTTCAAGGTGGAGTCATGGCGATAGACCTTCCTTTTCAGCCCTGCTGGCCTCACTGAGACTCATACTCTACTAGTGTCTGATCTTCGCCCACGAAGCTAAAATCTGGTGGCCACGCCTCACTAAGGCTTCTTTGCTGCCGGAAGAATGTTGACCAGGACTACCTGCCTCTCTCTTCAGGCCGCTTCACACCCTGCGGCGGCTCCTCTCTCTGACCTCCAAATACCGGTTGAGTGTAAGACTTCAGGAGATTCAGAGTCTCTCTCGCCTGCTTCTTGGGACCTCAATATTCCTCCCGGGTATTTACTCGTTCTCTCTTCTGCTCTCGACTTCAGTTACTACCAGTCTAGATGTCCACGTCACAGGTCAGACCTCGTCCTGCTGGAGTGACGAGTTGTACGTCTTGTTCCTACGATGCCCCAGAGCGGAGTGACGCCTGCGCTCCCGCCTCGGGTGGCTACGTCACGTCACGTCAGGGCGTTCTCCCATTGGTCACGCCTCCAACGCCCAGCCAATCACCATCTCAACATCCGGGAGACCCAGTGTCTTAACTTCCGGTTTCCTCTTGGCGGGAAGCGATCTTCCCTGGATATAGTTGGGCCAGCCACATCCTTTGTATTCTCAAGGCAATGTGAATTCCACAATTCGAACACTGTAGTTGCTTCATTATTTATTTTAGTGTCAATGCTATTTCAGTGAGGTTTTCCTGTGGAAGGCTTCATTCGGTTTGTTGGCTTTTAGCTCTGGTAGCATATAAGGCTCCAACTTGAATACTTACTGGCAGCTTTTGTTTAATTTCTCATATACCTCCTTATCATCCTTCCTATGTCCTATCTCCCTTTTTTCATGTCTGATAACCAGGTCATTCACAGTCATCTTCCTCCTGATATGACTACGGAACAGCTTGGCTGGAACTTAGTCTCTATGGACTGTCATTCTCGTACTGCTTCTCTGTCACTCTTCTAGTTCCTGTGTTCTCATTTCTGGCCTCTTTATGAACTCATTTCTGGCCTCTTTAGGAATTCCTTCTGTTTTGTGTTATATATGTTTCTTGGCCCAACCATTTGTGTTAGTCGGTAGAGCGCCGGTCTCCCTTCATGCAGGTCGGCGTTCAATCCCCCGACCGTCCATAAGTGGTTGGGCACCATTCCTTCCCCTCCGTCCCATCCCAAATCAAAGATCAAATTATCTTTGCCTCCAAAGAATGCCTGGTGAACCATGATGGGGTTCACCAGGGGTTCATCTCTCCCTGAACCCTTAGTGATGTTCTTAAGAATCTTTCTTCACCTCCTTTGAACTTGCTGACGAAATAATCCATCATCTCCTGTCTTGATTTTCCTCTAAGTTCTCTTCCCCACTACGGGCTTATATTCCACATATGTCAGACCAATCCTGGTGTATGCAGCTCCAGCATGGAGACAGTATCTTGTCAAACACAAGACTAAACTGCCATAGCCACCACCAAACTCACCATAGCCCGTGCTACTTGGAACTTTTTATTCCGGGTTACCTTACCTTGAGGTTACCTTGAGGTGCTTCCGGGGCTCAACGTCCCCGCGGCCCGGTCGTCGACCAGGCCTCCTGGTTGCCGGACTGATCAACCAGGCTGTTGGACGCGGCTGCTCGCAGCCTGACGTATGAGTCACAGCCTGGTTGATCAGGTATCCTTTGGAGGTGAATCTTAATTAAACAATAACATCTCTTCCCCCCATTCTGTCCCCTTTCCAGGAGTTCTCTGACCCTCTGGTATTTCCCCCTAATGTGTGTCAGCCTTACACTCTCCCAATGTTTACACCTCTCTACAGTCTACAATGTCACTGTAGTAGAGGAGTAAAGCTCATTGGCCACTGGCTCTCATTGGCATTTCAAGGTCAATATTTTCAATGTCCATCTCATTCTGTATGAAAACCTGGGGCCATTCACGAAGCAGTTATGTAAGCATTTATGAACCTGGGGCCAGATTCACGAAGCAATTACGCAAGCATTTATGAACCTGGGGCCAGATTCACGAAGTAGTTACGCAAGCACTTACGAACCAGGGGCCAGATTCATGAAACAGTTACGCAAGCACTTATGAATCTGGGGCCAGATTCACGAAGCAGTTACGCAAGCATTTATGAACCTGGGGCCAGATTCACGAAGCAGTTACGCAAGCACTTACGAACGTGTCCATCTTTTCTCAATCTTTGGTGGCTTTGTTTACAATTATTAAACAGTTAATGAGCTCGGAAGCACCAGGAGGCTGTTTATAACAATAACAACAGTTGATTGGCAAGTTTTCATGCTTGTAAACTGTTTAATAAATGTAACCAAAGCCGTCAAAGAGTGAGGAAAGATGTACAGGTTCGTAAGTGCATGCGTAACTGCTTCGTGAATCTTTCCCTATGTGTGTGTGTGTGTATGTGCATTTGTATTTACTATATGTACTCACCTAGTTGTGCTTGCGAGGGTTGAGTTTCGGCTCTTTGGTCCCGCCTCTCAACTGTCGCTCAACCGGTCAGGGTACAAGTCTGGTGGCAGACCTCTGAACTGTCTCCATGCTGGAGCTGCATACTCCAGGATTGGTCTGACATACGTGGAATATAAGATTCTAAATGATTCCTTATACAAGTTTCTAAAGGCTGTTCTTGTGTTGGCCAACCTGGCATATGCCGCTGATGTTATCCTCGTGATATTGCCTGCAGAATCGAGCTATTAGCTCTTGGACCCCGCCTTTCTAGCCAATCGATTTTTGCACTATTATGTCTACTACATATATTTCTCTTTAACACATGCGTACACACACATACACATCCCCAGGAAGCAGCCCGTAGCAGCTGTCTAACTCCCAGGTACCTATATACTGCAAGGTGAACAGAGGCATCAGGGGGTGTAAGAAACTCTGCCCATTTGTTTCTGACTCGACCGGGAATCGGAGCCCCGGACCCTAGGATTACAAATCCCAAGCGCTGTCCACTCAGCCGTCAGGCCCCTGTGTGTGTGTGTACTCACCTAGTTGTACTCACCTAGTTGTGTTTGCGGGGGTTGAGCTCTGGCTCTTTGGTTCCGCCTCTCAACCGTCAATCAACAGGTGTACAGATTCCTGAGCCTATCGGGCTCTATCATATCTACACTTGAAACTGTGTATGGAGTCAGCCTCCACCACATCACCCCCTAATGCATTCCATTTGTCAACCACTCTGACACTAAAAAAGTTCTTTCTAATATCTCTGTGGCTCATTTGGGCACTCAGTTTCCACCTGTGTCCCCTTGTGCGTGTTCCCCTTGTGTTAAATAGACTGTCTTTATCTACCCTATCAATTCCCTTCAGAATCTTGAATATGGTGATCATGTCCCCCCTAACTCTTCTGTCTTCCAGCGAAGTGAGGTTTAATTCCCGTAGTCTCTCCTCGTAGCTCATACCTCTCAGCTCGGGTACTAGTCTGGTGGCAAACCTTTGAACCTTTTCCAGTTTAGTCTTATCCTTGACTAGATATGGACTCCATGCTGGGGCTGCATACTCCAGGATTGGCCTGACATATGTGGTATACAAAGTTCTGAATGATTCTTTACACAAGTTTCTGAATGCCGTTCGTATGTTGGCCAGCCTGGCATATGCCGCTGATGTTATCCGCTTGATATGTGCTGCAGGAGACAGGTCTGGCGTGATATCAACCCCCAAGTCTTTTTCCTTCTCTGACTCCTGAAGAATTTCCTCTCCCAGGTGATACCTTGTATCTGGCCTCCTGCTCCCTACACCTATCTTCATTACATTACATTTGGTTGGGTTAAACTCTAACAACCATTTGTTCGACCATTCCTTCAGCTTGTCCAGGTCTTCTTGAAGCCTCAAACAGTCCTCTTCTGTTTTAATCCTTCTCATAATTTTAGCATCGTCCGCAAACATTGAGAGAAATGAATCGATACCCTCCGGGAGATCATTTACATATATCAGAAACAAGATAGGACCGAGTACAGAGCCCTGTGGGACTCCACTGGTAACTTCACGCCAATCGGAGGTCTCACCCCTCACCGTAACTCTCTGCTTCCTATTGCTTAGATGCTCCCTTATCCACTGGAGCACCTTACCAGCTACACCTGCCTGTCTCTCCAGCTTATGTACCAGCCTCTTATGCGGTACTGTGAAGGCTTTCCGACAATCCAAGAAAATGCAGTCCGCCAAGCCCTCTCTTTCTTGCTTAATCTTTGTCACCTGATCATAGAATTCTATCAAGCCTGTAAGGCAAGATTTACCCTCCCTGAACCCATGTTGGCGATTTGTCACGAAGTCCCTTCTCTCCAGATGTGTTACCAGGTTTTTTCTCACGATCT
Source organism: Procambarus clarkii (assembly GCF_020424385.1). Lineage (NCBI taxonomy): Eukaryota > Metazoa > Arthropoda > Malacostraca > Decapoda > Cambaridae > Procambarus > Procambarus clarkii. The sequence goes on along the minus strand of NC_059610.1, from coordinate 292,062 downwards.
TCTCCATCACCTTGCATGGTATACAAGTCAAGGACACTGGCCTTGCCTGTTCAGTGCCTCTTGCCTGTCGCCCTTTTTGTATATTGGGACCACATTCGCTGTCTTCCATATTTCTGGTAGGTCTCCCGTCTCCAGTGACTTACTATACACTATGGAGAGTGGCAAGCAAAGTGCCTCTGCACACTCTTTCAGTATCCATGGTGAGATCCCATCTGGACCAACAGCCTTTCTAACATCCAGATCCAGCAGGTGTCTCTTGACCTCCTCTCTCGTAATTTCGAACTCTTCCAAGGCCGCCTGGTTTACCTCCCTTTCTCCTAGCACAGTGACCTCACCTTGTTCTATTGTGAAGACCTCCTGGAACCTCTTGTTGAGTTCTTCACACACCTCTCTGTCATTCTCTGTATACCTGTCCTCGCCTGTTCGAAGTTTCAATACCTGTTCTTTCACTGTTGTTTTCCTTCTGATGTGACTGTGGAGTAGCTTTGGTTCGGTCTTGGCTTTGTTTGCTATATCATTTTCAAAACTTTTCTCTGCTTCTCTTCTCACCCTGACGTACTCATTCCTGGTTCTCTGGTATCTCTCTCTGCTTTCTGGTGTTCTGTTATTCCGGAAGTTCCTCCACGCCCTTTTGTTCAGTTTCTTCGCTTCCATACATGCCCTATTATACCATGGATTCTTCTGTTGCTTCTCGGATTTTTCCCTTTGGGCCGGGATGAACCTGTTTACTGCCTCCTGGCACTTTTGGGTAACATAGTCCATCATACCCTGTACAGACTTATCTCTGAGGTCTGTGTCCCAAGGTATTTCACTTAGGAAACTTCTCATCTGTTCATACTTTCCCTTTCGGTATGCCAGCCTTTTGATTCCTAGTTCTTTTTTGGGGGGAGATAAGTCCTAGCTCTACCAGGTACTCAAAGTTCAATACACTGTGGTCACTCATTCCCAAGGGCGCTTCCATCTTAACTTCCCTTATATCCCATTCATTTAGGGTAAATATCAAATCAAGCATTGCTGGTTCATCTTCTCCTCTCATTCTTGTTGGTTCTTTGATGTGCTGGCTTAGAAAGTTTCTTGTTGCCACGTCCAGCAGCTTAGCTCTCCATGTTTCTGGTCCTCCATGCGGGTCTCTGTTCTTCCAATCTATCTTCCCATGGTTGAAGTCATCCATAGTTAGTAGTCCAGATCCATTCCTGCTAGCAACAGAAGCTGCTCTTTCTATTATGTTAATGGTGGCCATGTTGTTTCTATCATATTCCTGTCTAGGTCTTCTGTCATTTGGTGGTGGATTATATATGACTACGACTATAATTTTTTTCCCTCCATTTGTTACGGTACCTGCTATGTAGTCACTGAAACCTTCACAGCCCTGAATATCCATCTCAAAATCCCAGCCTTTTCTTACCAGCAGAGCTACACCACCCCCACCTCTTCCTTCCCTCTCTTTCCTCATAACATAATAGTCCTGTGGAAACACTGCATTTGTTATTGTTTTCGTGATCTTTGTTTCTGTGAGGGCTATTATGTCTGGGTTTTCCTCTAGTACCCGTTCTCCAAGCTCATTTGCTTTATTTGTAATTCCATCTATGTTTGTGTACATCGCTTTGAGGCTCACTTTCTTCTGTCCCTTCTCAAATCGCCTCCTTGGTGAGTGTGTGTGTGTGTGTGTGTGTGTGTGTGTGTGTGTGTGTGTGTGTGTGTGTGTGTGTGTGTATGTGTGTGTGTATGTGTGTGTGTGTGTGTGTGTGTGTGTGTGTGTGTGTGTGTGTGTGTGTGTGTGTGGGTGTGTGTGTGTGTATGTGTGTGTATGTGTACTCACCTATTTGTACTCACCTATTTGTGCTTGCGGGGGTTGAGCTTTTGGCTCTTTGGTGTGTGTGTGTGTGTGTGTATATGTGTGTGTGTATGTGTGTGTGTGTGTGTGTGTGTGTGTGTGTCTGTGTGTGTGTGTATATATGTGTGTGTGTATGTGTGTGTGTGTGTGTGTGTGTGTGTGTGTGTGTGTGTGTGTGTGTGTGTGTGTGTGTGTGTGTGTGTGTGTGTGTGTGTGTGTGTGTGTGTGTGTGTGTGTGTGTGTGTGTGTGTGTGTGTGTGTGCTCTTGGCTTGAATGCTGTCATCCCTCCCTCCCCCCCCTTCCCTGCACCATCAGGATATACCGCTCTGTTAGTTTAAACGATGCGAGTTTTATCCGGCAGACACTGGCGCCGGCCCACACACACACACACACACCGTTTTTTTCCTAATTAAAAATGGCCGCTGGTCTCCCGCATATTGTGAGTGCGTCGTTTTAAATCATTGTCACTGCTTCGTATGCATGTAAAAGTGTTGTATGTGTGTGGTCGCCTAGTTGTGCTTGCGGGGGTTGAGCTCTGGCTCTTTGGTCCCGCCTCTCAACTGTCAATCAACTGGTGTACAGGTTCCTGAGCCTATTGGGCTCTATCATATCTACACTTGAAACTGTATGGAGTCAGCCTCCACCACATCACTGCCTAATGCATTCCGTCTGTTAACTACTCCCACACTGAAAAAGTTCTTTCTAACGTCTCTGTGGCTCATGTGGGTACTAAGTTTCCACCTGTGTCCCCTTGTTCGTGTTCCACCCGTGCTGAAAAGTTTGTCTTTGTCCACCCTGTCAATTCCCCTGAGAATTTTGTAGGTGGTTATCATGTCTCCCCTTACTCTTCTGCTTTCCAGGGACGTGAGGTTCAGCTCCTTTAGCCTTTCCTCATAGCTCATACCTCTCAGTTCCGGGACGAGTCTGGTAGCATACCGCTGAATCTTCTCTAACTTTGTCTTGTGTTTAACTAGGTATGGACTCCAGGCTGGAGCTGCATATTCCACGATTGGTCTGACATAAGTAGTATACAGGGTCCTGAATGATTCCTTACACAAGTTTCTAGAGACAGTTCTTATGTTGGCCAGTCTAGCATATGCCGCTGATGATATCGTTTCGATGTGGGCTTCTGGGGACAGGTTCGGTGTGATATCAACCCCCAGATCTTTCTCTCTATATGACTCTTGCAGGATTTCACCTCCCAGATGTGTGTGTGTGTGTGTATGTACTCACCCAGTTGTGCTTGCAGGGGTTGAGCTCTGGCTCTTTGGTCCCGCCTCTCAACCGTCAATCAACAGGTGTACAGATTCCTGAGCCTATTGGGCTCTATCATATCTACACTTGAAACTGTGTATGGAGTCAGCCTCCACCACATCACTTCCTAATGCATTCCATTTGTCAACCACTCTGACACTAAAAAAGTTCTTTCTAATATCTCTGTGGCTCATTTGGGCACTCAGTTTCCACCTGTGTCCCCTTGTGCGTGTGCTCCTTGTGTTAAATAGCCTGTGTGTGTGTGTGTGTGTGTGTGTGTGTGTGTGTGTGTGTGTGTGTGTGTGTATTCGCGTAGTTGTATTCACCAAGTTGTGCTTGCGGGAAGTTGAGCTCTGCTCTTTCGGCCAGCCTGTCAACTGTCAATCAACTGTTACTAAGTACTTTCCCCCCCCCCACACACACACCCCAGGAAGCAGCTCCGTGACAGCTGTCTAACTCCCAGGTACCTATTTACTGCTAGGTGACAGGGGGCATTCAGGGTGAAAGTAACTCTGCCAATTTCTGTTTGGACCGGGAATCGAACCCGGGCCACAGAATTACGAGTCCTGCGCGCTGTCCACTCAGCTACCGGACCCCATGTGTGTGTGTGCTCGTATAGCCAAAATAGCGATTACAATTATTGCCGGGGGGGGGGGGAGGCGGCTCGGTCGTTGAGGCCAATGCGTCGTCTTGACGTCGCCTTGACGTCGTCTTGACGTCGTCTTGACGTCGTCTTGACGTCGCCTTGACGTCGTCTTGACGTCGTCTTGACGTCGCCTTGACGTCGTCTTGGGTGTTGGTGTTGATGCCTCACTAGTGATTGATTGGTGGGGGGTTGGCCATCCCCCCTCTCACCCCCTCCCCCCTCTCTTCCCAACCCCTGTTCCACTCTCCTTCCTAACCTCTCACTCGTTCCCTTTGTACTCTCCCTCCTCTCTCTAAATCTTGCTCTCTCTCTCTCTCTCTCTCTCTCTCTCTCTCTCTCTCTCTCTCTCTCTCTCTCTCTCTCTCTCTCTCTCTCTCTCTCTCTCTCTCTCTCTCTCTTCTATATCAGCCTATCTGAAGCCTTATCCTAGAAATTCATTACTGTGATAAACTGATCCTTCGCTTTTGTTTGGGAACATTATGTAATCTTAAGTTACAATTATGTTGGTAATTACCAGCATGAGTCTGTAGCTGAGTCCGTCGGAGCCTTCATGTGGTGGCTGTAGCCTGTCCTCGTTAACAAAGGTCCATTCCATCCACCCGCCAAACCCCCCAGTTGTTTATGAATGATAAAACGGTTTACACAAGACTCACAACTGATGACGGTCGAACACTTCCGGAACAAGTGCTTCACTGACGACTTGTGTTCGAACCACAACGCTGTAAATGCTTCACCCACGTACTACAAATACCAATAATAGCCAACAGAACCTAAACACCTGACCTATGCCTATGTCTATATATGCACAATATGCTGATATATAACACTATTAATTTATATTTAAGAAAAGTTCTGTTTTGAATGAACAGCATTTTAAAATTGATGAATGCGTCTGTGGGGTCGACCGCTGGATAGAATGGACTTAGTCCGAGGACGGGGTTGGGTGGTTGAGTGGACTAAACGTGTATCTATGTGTTGAGCGAATATGTTCCAAACTTGAGCCAGTCTTGGAATAAAAGAACACATAATGGGTAATGTTCTTGTGAATGACACAACCAGCTGAGCGCCCTGAGTTGTGACTGCCAACGTCTGGTCGACCAGGGTGTACACCAGGAAAACGTTTCGCAAGGACTTCTCACATTTTCAAAGAGAGGTTTACACATATGTTACGAACCCGGTCGGCTGAGCGGACAGCACGCTGGACTTGTGATCCTGTGGTCCCGGGTTCGATCCCAGGCGCCGGCGAGAAACAATGGCCAGAGTTTCTTTCACCCTATGCCCCTGTTACCTAGCAGTAAAATAGGTACCTGGGTGTTAGTCAGCTGTCACGGGCTGCTTCCTGGGGGTGGAGGCCTGGTCGAGGACCGGGCCGCGGGGACACTAAAGCCCCGAAATCGTCTCAAGATAACCTCAAGATAACCCGACTACATCGTCGGAGAGTGGAGTAGCGACGTCAACTGCTCCCTAAATCCCCACTAAATGGACGACGCCATCTGGTGGTGGCAGTATGATACCTGCAGATTTAATAAGTCAATATTGACTTATTAAATATGTGCATAGGTGACATACTTAACATAATAGTTTCCCTTGAAAAGCTTCATAGAAAACACCGACCTTACCTAACCTACTTAGTATGTTAAGATAAGCATCTTATTGCTTCGTAATTACAATTATTACCTAACCTATAATAGGTATAGGTTAAGTAATAATTGTAATTACGAAGCAATAAGATGCTTATCTTAAGATACTAACAAGGTTAGGTAAGGTCGGTGTTTTCTATGAATCTTTTTAAGGGTATCTATTATGTTTAGTATATCACCTATGCACGTAGTTAATAAGTCAATATTGACTTTACGAATTTGCGAGAACGGGTTGCAAAGATTCCTGTCTTGGTCAACCAGAGGAGTCGCTGTGGCTGGCCTCTGGTGAGGTGGCGACTAGAAAATCAGCGCCATCTATTGTAGGACAAGTTGTATGTCAATGTCAGAGTCCGTAAGTGGTACTCCTAGTGTCCCCAGTACCGTGTCTGTAGCCACAGAGGCGACGGAGGGCTGAAGTGGTACGAGGTTATCTTGACATGATTTCGGGGCTTTAGTGTCCCCGCGGCCCGGTCCTCGACCAAGCCTCCACCCCCAGGAAGCAGCCCGTGACAGCTGACTAACACCCAGGTACCTATTTTGCTGCTAGGTAACAGACGAAGACAGGCAGTCTACCCAGGGCAGCCTATTATCTCTCTACTCAATTCTGCTTGACGTGAGCAGTGAGCCGCCGCCGAAGAGGAACTGAGTAGTATCTACTGTCTGCCTGTGAAATGGCAGTGACAGAATTCGACGTATCCCAGGACTGACTAGAGGAAGAGATGACCGACAGTGAGGTGCTACGGAGGAGAGTAACCAGCTAGTTGCAAGAAGCTCCTGCCAGGGGTTCGCTACCCTTGTGTTTGTACGTGTAGAGGCCCAGCCCTGGAAACACAAACCGAAACTGTCTCTATTTTCCGCTTGTTACAACTTGTAATAAAGTTGTTACATCTTGGCTTAACGTGTTTATGACGTATTAGAACGTTGTTACAACTTGCTATATTGGTTGTTATAACTGGTTAGGAGGTGTTAAAACTTGTTCGAACGTTGTACCAACGTCGTATTTTCGGTGTGTGTTTGGCAGGAGCAGCACGAGGCTGATGTTCTCTGCCAGCACCAGGTTGGAGAGTGACTGTAGGCGTTCACAAGGAGCACCTAGTGAGACTGTGTATAGGCTGGCCCATGGCTAGGGTAGACTCGTTGGTGTTTCCCAGTACTGGTTGAGGACGGTACTGTGTGTTGAGGAAACACGGAAGTTGACAAGGCTGCATTGTATGAGCATCGAGGAGCGCTTAGTGTCCTATGAGAGCGATACTTGTGTATATATCAGTGTAGTAATACTTCGTTTATGATTCTATATAAGGTCATGGGAAAGTGATAATATGTGAATATATTGATAATTGATGAAGTGTCGTATTCCTTTCAACTCCCCCTCCCCCCCTTGTGTTCTACCTACATTACCAAGCTCACTCCTTGAAAGCCACTACCGACTTGGGGTCGGATACTTGTACTTTGGTTCCTCCAGCAAAGAACCCGGGTGCGACCCATAGTGGCCGTAACAATATATCATTTCATGCTTATATTCGTTTTGGGTGAGGTGATATGACACAAATGTTTTTGGGTGAGGTGACACGAATCAATGGGTATAAATTGCATATGAAAACATAAGAATGAAAGTAACTACAGAAGGCCTATTGGCCCATTTTTCTCTTGCTACTTCTATATTGGTTTGGGGTCTTGAAGTGGGTAGAATATAGTTATGTGTTAATTGGCTGTTGATTGCTGGTGTTGACTTTTTGATGTGTAGTGCCTCGCTGATGTCAAGCCGCCTGCTATCGCTGTATCTCTCGATGATTTCTGTGTTGCTTGTTAAGATTTCTCTGGTGATGGTCTGGTTGTGAGAGAAGATTATATGTTCCTTGATGGAGCCCTGTTGTTTGTCCATTGTTAATCGCCTAGAAAGAGACGTTGTTGTCTTGCCTATATATTGAGATCTATGGGGCTGACAGTCCCCAAGTGAGCATGTGAAGGCATAGACGACGTTGATTTCCTTCAAGGCGTTCTGTTTCGTGTCTGGGGAGTTTTTCATGAGTAGGTTGGCTGTTTTTTTGTTTTTGTAGTAAATTGTCAATTGTATCTTCTGATTTTTGTCTGTGGGGATAACGTTCCTATTAATAATATCTTTCAGGACACTTTCCTCCGTTTTATGAGCTGTGGAAAAGAAGTTCCTGTAAAATAGTCTAATAGGGGGTACAACTAACACAACACCTGTACCCCCTATTTCCTATTAGACTGTTTTACAGGAACTTCTTTTCGACGGTCTAATAGGTAAATAGGGGGTACAGGTGTTGTGTTAGTTGTACCCCCTATTAGACTATTTTACAGGAACTTCTTTTCCACAGCTCATAAAACGGAGGAAAGTGTTCTGAAAGATATTATTAATAGGAACGTTATCACTACAGACAAAAATCAGAAGATACAATTGACAATTTACTACAAAAACAAAAAAACGGCCAACCTACTCATGAAAAACTCCCCAGTTTTTCATGTTTAGGTTAGGTTAGGTTAGGTTAGGTGTTTAGGTTCTGTTGGCGATTATTTGTAGTACGTGGGTGAAGCATTTACAGCGTTGTGGTTCGAACACAAGTCGTCAGTGAAGCACTTGTTGCAGAAGCAAACAGCAGAACCCTCGAACGCATTTGACCAGTTTTAAAAGAAGGATCATACACCCCCTCCCCCCCCCCCGCTCCCACCGAACCCGTTTGAGCTATCCTTTTCCAAGGATCCGAACACGATACCGAACACTGATCAGAACCGAACACCGGTACCACTAGGCTTTTCCAAGGATCCGATATGTAACTGCTATAAATTATTATTATAACTGTGGAGTTGTTTATACATGTGCACATTAATACACATGTGTATTAATGTACACATATAATACATACAATATTTTTAAGACTATACTACTGCCTCCTAGAGTAAAGGCAACTGTTTAAGAGTGATGTAATGATGGTTAAAGTAAATTAAAGTAAGAAAAAGTAAAGTACTTTTCACTTTTCCGTTTTCATGAAAGTTGAATAATTAATTTGTTTAAAGAGTTTATAAAGTGACCGTTTGGCGAGTTATTCTAATTTATATGACGAGAAATTAGCAGTTTTGGTTAATTGTCTGAATATATTGGCAGTAAGTTCTAGGTGATGTTTGGCGGTGTTGTCAGATGGTGCGATGTTTGGCGGTGTTGCCAGATGGTGCGATGTTTGGCGGTGTTGCCAGATGGTGCGATGTTTGGCGGTGTTGCCAGATGGTATGATGTTTGGCGGTGTTGTCAGATGGTGTGATGTTTGGCGGTGTTGCCAGATGGTGCGATGTTTGGCGGTGTTGCCAGATGGTGCGATGTTTGGCGGTGTTGCCAGATGGTGCGATGTTTGACGGTGTCAGATGGTGCGATGTTTGGCGGTGTTGCCAGATGGTGTGATGTTTGGCGATGTTGCCAGATGGTGTGATGTTTGGCGGTGTTGCCAGATGGTGCGATGTTTGGCGGTGTTGTCAGATGGTGTGATGTTTGGCGGTGTTGCCAGATGGTGTGATGTTTGGCGGTGTTGCCAGATGGTGTGATGTTTGGCGGTGTTGTCAGATGGTGCGATGTTTGGCGGTGTTGCCACATGGTGCGGTGTTGCCAGATGGTGTGATGTTTGGCGGTGTTGCCAGACGATGTTTGGCGGTGTTGCCAGATGGTGTGATGTTTGGCGGTGTTGCCAGATGGTATGATGTTTGGCGGTGTTGCCAGATGGTGCGATGTTTGGCGGTGTTGCCAGATGGTGCGATGTTTGGCGGTGTTGCCAGACGATGTTTGGCGGTGTTGCCAGATGGTGCGGTGTTTGGCGGTGTTGCCAGATGGTGCGGTGTTTGGCAGTGTTGCCAGATGGTGCGGTGTTGCCAGATGGTGTGATGTTTGGCGGTGTTGCCAGATGGTGCGGTGTTGCCAGATGGTGTGATGTTTGGCGGTGTTGCCAGACGATGTTTGGCGGTGTTGCCAGATGGTGTGATGTTTGGCGGTGTTGCCAGATGGTATGATGTTTGGCGGTGTTGCCAGATGGTGCGATGTTTGGCGGTGTTGCCAGATGGTGTGATGTTTGGCGGTGTTGCCAGATGGTGCGGTGTTGCCAGATGGTGTGATGTTTGGCGGTGTTGCCAGATGGTGCGATGTTTGGCGGTGTTGTCAGATGGTGCGATGTTTGGCGGTGTTGCCAGATGGTGCGATGTTTGGCGGTGTTGCCACATGGTGTGATGTTTGGCGGTGTTGCCAGATGGTGCGGTGTTGCCAGATGGTGCGATGTTTGGCGGTGTTGCCACATGGTGTGATGTTTGGCGGTGTTGCCACATGGTGTGATGTTTGGCGGTGTTGCCAGACGATGTTTGGCGGTGTTGCCAGATGGTGCGATGTTTGGCGGAGTTGCCAGACGATGTTTTGCGGTGCTGTCAGATGGTGCGATGTTTGGCGGTGTTGCCAGATGGTGCGATGTTTGGCGGTGTTGCCAGACGATGTTTTGCGGTGCTGTCAGATGGTGCGATGTTTGGCGGTGTTGCCAGATGGTGCGATGTTTGGCGGTGTTGTCAGATGGTGTGATGTTTGGCGGTGTTGCCAGATGGTGCGGTGTTGCCAGATGGTGTGATGTTTGGCGGTGTTGCCAGATGGTGCGATGTTTGGCGGTGTTGCCAGATGGTGTGATGTTTGGCGGTGTTGCCAGATGGTGCGGTGTTGTCAGATGGTGCGATGTTTGGCGGTGTTGCCAGATGGTGTGATGTTTGGCGGTGTTGCCAGATGGTGCGATGTTTGGCGGTGTTGCCAGATGGTGTGATGTTTGGCGGTGTTGTCAGATGGTGCGATGTTTGGCGGTGTTGCCAGATGGTGCGATGTTTGGCGGTGTTGCCACATGGTGTGATGTTTGGCGGTGTTGCCAGATGGTGCGGTGTTGCCAGATGGTGCGATGTTTGGCGGTATTGTCAGATGGTGTGATGTTTGGCGGTGTTGCCACATGGTGTGATGTTTGGCGGTGTTGCCAGATGGTGCGGTGTTGCCAGATGGTGCGATGTTTGGTGGTGTTGCCAGATGGTGCGATGTTTGGCGGTGTTGTCAGATGGTGCGATGTTTGGCGGTGTTGCCAGATGGTGCGATGTTTGGCGGTGTTGTCAGATGGTGCGATGTTTGGCGGTGTTGCCAGATGGTGCGATGTTTGGCGGTGTTGCCAGATGGTGTGATGTTTGGTGGTGTTGCCACATGGTGTGATGTTTGGCGGTGTTGCCAGATGGTGCGATGTTTGGCGGTGTTGCCAGATGGTGCGATGTTTGGCGGTGTTGCCACATGGTGTGATGTTTGGCGGTGTTGCCAGATGGTGCGGTGTTGCCAGATGGTGCGATGTTTGGCGGTGTTGCCAGATGGTGCGATGTTTGGCGGTGTTGCCAGATGGTGCGGTGTTGCCAGATGGTGCGGTGTTGCCAGATGGTGCGATGTTTGGCGGTGTTGCCAGATGGTGCGATGTTTGGCGGTGTTGCCAGATGGTGCGATGTTTGGCGGTGTTGCCACATGGTGTGATGTTTGGCGGTGTTGCCACATGGTGTGATGTTTGGCGGTGTTGCCAGATGGTGTGATGTTTGGCGGTGTTGCCAGACGATGTTTGGCGGTGTTGCCAGATGGTGCGGTGTTTGGCGGTGTTGAGGTCTAACCACTGTGGGAGTAGGGCCAGATTCACGAAGTAGTTACGCAAGCACTTACGAACCTGGGGCCAGATTCACGAAGTAGTTACACAAGCACTTACGAACCTGGGGCCAGATTCACGAAGTAGTTACGCAAGCACTTACGAACCAGGGGCCAGATTCACGAAGTAGTTACGCAAGCACTTACGAACCTGGGGCCAGATTCGCGAAGTAGTTACGCAAGCACTTACGAACCAGGGGCCAGATTCACGAAGCAGTTACGCAAGCACTTACGAACGTGTACATCTTTCCTCAATCTTTGACGGCTTTGGTTACATTTATTAAACAGTTTACAAGCATGAAAACTTGCCAATCAACTGTTGTTATTGTTATAAACAGCCTCCTGGTGCTTCGGAGCTCATTAACTGTTTAATAATTGTAAACAAAGCCGCCAAAGATTGAGAAAAGATGTACACGTTCGTAAGTGCTTGCGTAACTGTTTCGTGAATCTGGCCCCAGGTTCGTAAGTAGTTGAGTAATTGCTTTGTGAATCTGGCCCCAGGTTCGTAAGTGGTTGCGTAACTGCTTCGTGAATCTGGCCCCAGGTTCGTAAGTGCTTGTGTAACTGCTTCGTGAATCTGACCCCAGGTTCGTAAGTGGTTGAGGCTGCGGAATCCACTTTGTGACGCCAGTGGCGCCAAGAAGGGGAAATGCCTCACCGGCACTGTTAATGGCTGTGTTCTTCCTGTTGATGGCTGTGTTCTTCCTGTTGATGGCTGTGTTCTTCCTGTTGATGGTTGTGTTCTTCCTGTTGATGGCTGTGTTCTTCCTGTTGATGGTTGTGTTCTTCCTGTTGATGGCTGTGTTCTTCCTGTTGATGGCTGTGTTCTTCCTGTTGATGGCTGTGTTCTTCCTGTTGATGGCTGTGTTCTTCCTGTTGATGGTTGTGTTCTTCCTGTTAATGGCTGTGTTCTTCCTGTTGATGGCTGTGTTCTTCCTGTTGATGGCTGTGTTCTTCCTGTTGATGGTTGTGTTCTTCCTGTTGATGGCTGTGTTCTTCCTGTTGATGGCTGTGTTTTTCCTGTTGATGGCTGTGTTCTTCCTGTTGATGGCTGTGTTCTTCCTGTTGATGGCTGTGTTCTTCCTGTTGATGGCTGTGTTCTTCCTGTTGATGGCTGTGTTCTTCCTGTTGATGGCTGTGTTCTTCCTGTTGATGGCTGTGTTCTTCCTGTTGATGGTTGTGTTCTTCCTGTTGATGGCTGTGTTCTTCCTGTTGATGGCTGTGTTCTTCCTGTTGATGGCTGTGTTCTTCCTGTTGATGGTGACCTTCTGTTCTTCCTGTTGATGGTGACCTTCTGTTCTTCCTGTTGATGGCTGTGTTCTTCCTGTTGATGGTGACCTTCTGTTCTTCCTGTTGATGGCTGTGTTCTTCCTGTTGATGGCTGTGTTCTTCCTGTTGATGGCTGTGTTCTTCCTGTTGATGGCTGTGTTCTTCCTGTTGATGGCTGTGTTCTTCCTGTTGATGGCTGTGTTCTTTCTGTTGATGGCTGTGTTCTTCCTGTTGATGGCTGTGTTCTTCCTGTTGATGGCTGTGTTCTTCCTGTTGATGGCTGTGTTCTTCCTGTTGATGGCTGTGTTCTTCCTGTTGATGGTGACCTTGTGTTCTTCCTGTTGATGGCTGTGTTCTTCCTGTTGATGGCTGTGTTCTTCCTGTTGATGGCTGTGTTCTTCCTGTTGATGGCTGTGTTCTTCCTGTTGATGGCTGTGTTCTTCCTGTTGATGGTTGTGTTCTTCCTGTTGATGGTTGTGTTCTTCCTGTTGATGGCTGTGTTCTTCCTGTTGATGGCTGTGTTCTTCCTGTTGATGGTTGTGTTCTTCCTGTTGATGGCTGTGTTCTTCCTGTTGATGGCTGTGTTCTTCCTGTTGATGGCTGTGTTCTTCCTGTTGATGGTGACCTTCTGTTCTTCCTGTTGATGGCTGTGTTCTTCCTGTTGATGGTGACCTTCTGTTCTTCCTGTTGATGGCTGTGTTCTTCCTGTTGATGGCTGTGTTCTTCCTGTTGATGGCTGTGTTCTTCCTGTTGATGGCTGTGTTCTTCCTGTTGATGGCTGTGTTCTTCCTGTTGATGGCTGTGTTCTTTCTGTTGATGGCTGTGTTCTTCCTGTTGATGGCTGTGTTCTTCCTGTTGATGGCTGTGTTCTTCCTGTTGATGGCTGTGTTCTTCCTGTTGATGGCTGTGTTCTTCCTGTTGATGGTGACCTTGTGTTCTTCCTGTTGATGGCTGTGTTCTTCCTGTTGATGGCTGTGTTCTTCCTGTTGATGGCTGTGTTCTTCCTGTTGATGGCTGTGTTCTTCCTGTTGATGGCTGTGTTCTTCCTGTTGATGGTTGTGTTCTTCCTGTTGATGGCTGTGTTCTTCCTGTTGATGGTTGTGTTCTTCCTGTTGATGGCTGTGTTCTTCCTGTTGATGGCTGTGTTCTTCCTGTTGATGGTTGTGTTCTTCCTGTTGATGGTTGTGTTCTTCCTGTTGATGGTTGTGTTCTTCCTGTTGATGGCTGTGTTCTTCCTGTTGATGGCTGTGTTCTTCCTGTTGATGGCTGTGTTCTTCCTGTTGATGGTTGTGTTCTTCCTGTTGATGGTTGTGTTCTTCCTGTTGATGGCTGTGTTCTTCCTGTTGATGGCTGTGTTCTTTCTGTTGATGGCTGTGTTCTTCCTGTTGATGGTTGTGTTCTTCCTGTTAATGGTTGTGTTCTTCCTGTTGATGGCTGTGTTCTTCCTGTTGATGGTTGTGTTCTTCCTGTTGATGGCTGTGTTCTTCCTGTTGATGGTTGTGTTCTTCCTGTTGATGGCTGTGTTCTTCCTGTTGATGGTTGTGTTCTTCCTGTTGATGGCTGTGTTCTTCCTGTTGATGGTTGTGTTCTTCCTGTTGATGGCTGTGTTCTTCCTGTTAATGGTTGTGTTCTTCCTGTTGATGGCTGTGTTCTTCCTGTTGATGGCTGTGTTCTTCCTGGAGGCCAATTGGATGGACAGGAAGAATGTAGAACTAATCGTAGGTAGAATTATAGAAGGTTGTAATGGTGGGGGGAATAATGGGGGTAATGGGGGGAATAATGGGTGTAATGGGGGGAATAATGGGGGTAATGGGGGAATAATGGGTGTAATGGGGGGAATAATGGGGGTAATGGGGGGAATAATGGGTGTAATGGGGGGAATAATGGGGGTAATGGGGGGAATAATGGGGGTAATGGGGGAATAATGGGGGGAATAATGGGGGTAATGGGGGAATAATGGGGGTAATGGGGGAATAATGGGTGTAATGGGGGGAATAATGGGGGTAATGGGGGGAATAATGGGGGTAATGGGGGAATAATGGGGGTAATGGGGGGAATAATGGGGGTAATGGGGGGGGGGAAGCCGGATGCAACACCAGCTGGATGTGAGTTGAATGGCTGAATATTTTTAGCAAAAATTCCCATAAAATTAATTTTGTTTGATAAGGATATTAATGTAATTTGCTAATATGCAATAAAGTAATTACGTAATTTTCCAGCGAGTATAAGACTTCTAATTTCTAACGAGACACATAGCTCATCGTGATGTAAACGACCTGCTAGTTAAGCAGCTCTTTGTGTCGTGTAGGCGCTGACGACCAATTAGACTGTGACAGGCAAGGTCCGGTCCTGAGGCCGGACTTGTTATTGACCCGAAGGTGACCTCTGCTCAGCACACACACGGTCACCAGTACTCATTGAGAGAGCTGTGTCTGCGGAACTACAGTGAGGACGGAAAGTGATAATGGACAGAAGAAAGTGAGGTTCATGATTACGCAAACGTCGATAAGATGACAAGTAAAGCAAGCGAACCTGAGGAAAGTTCACTGGAAGAAAACCCAGATGTAATAGCACTCACAGAAACGAAATTATCAGGCATTACAACAAATGCAGTGTTTCTGTGGGGCTATTATATAATAAGGACAGAGGAAGGGAGCGAAGGAGTGGCTCCGCTGATAAGGAAAAACTAGAGTTTTTGAAGAGATGGATCTTCCAAGCTGGGAAGGGTTCAGAGATTACATAACAGGCACCGTGACAATGGGAGGAGTTAAGATAATATTAGTGGTAAAGATAGTAATAGTCACATAACTCTCCGTTAAATTACAGAAGATCCAAAGAGAAATATGATAGAAACAATATGGCAACCATTAATATAACACGAAGATCAGGTTCGGTCTCCTGCAGGAGCGCATCCAGACTGTTAGTCGTGGGAGATTTGAACTATGGAAAGATAGACTGGGAGAAAAGAGCATCACAGGGAAATGCAGATACACGAAAAGCTTATCTTGGTAATGATAAAAATTATCATCGGCAATGGACATAGCAATGAGAAAATTTCAGTTAACATGTCAAGGGACCGACAAGAATAAAATTAATTACTGAAAAAGACAGACTTGACCTGAAATTCATGCTGAACGAATCAGACATAAGGAAAGACAAACTAGAAGCACCCACGAGTCGTTGGGTGCCTACCCAGTCATTGAACCGGAAAGCAAAAAGCTGGCATACTGAAGAGGGAACTATGATGAGATAAGGAAATTCCAAATGAAAATACCATGAGAAACAGAACTCAGAAACAAGAATGTACAAGACATGATGGACTACATCACCCAGAAGTGTCACAGGTGTTAGCAGATATATTGATAAAGAGCAAAATAAAATAAAATGAAAAGCATAACAGGAATCCTTGGTTTAATCAGCCATGTAAGGAAGCAAGGCAATTCAGTACAAGGCCAGGGAGGAACTACAGACGGAACAGAACACCAGAGGGAGAGATACCAGAGGGAGAGATACCAGAGGGAGAGACACCAGAGGGAGAGACACCAGAGGGAGAGACCAGAGGGAGAGACCAGAGGGAGAGATACCAGAGGGAGAGACACCAGAGGGAGAGACACCAGAGGGAGAGACACCAGAGGGAGAGACCAGAGGGAGAGATACCAGAGGGAGAGACCAGAGGGAGAGACACCAGAGGGAGAGACCAGAGGGAGAGACACCAGAGGGGGAGAGACCAGAGGGAGAGACACCAGAGGGAGAGACACCAGAGGGAGAGATACCAGAGGGAGAGACCAGAGGGAGAGACCAGAGGGAGAGATACCAGAGGGAGAGACACCAGAGGGAGAGACACCAGAGGGAGAGACCAGAGGGAGAGACCAGAGGGAGAGATACCAGAGGGAGAGACACCAGAGGGAGAGACACCAGAGGGAGAGACACCAGAGGGAGAGACCAGAGGGAGAGATACCAGAGGGAGAGACGAGAGGGAGAGACACCAGAGGGAGAGACCAGAGGGAGAGACACCAGAGGGGGAGAGACCAGAGGGAGAGACACCAGAGGGAGAGACACCAGAGGGAGAGATACCAGAGGGAGAGACCAGAGGGAGAGACACCAGAGGGGGAGAGACCAGAGGGAGAGACACCAGAGGGAGAGACACCAGAGGGAGAGATACCAGAGGGAGAGGTACCAGAGGGAGAGATACCAGAGGGAGAGATACCAGAGGGAGAGATACCAGAGGGAGAGATACCAGAGGGAGAGACACCAGAGGGAGAGATACCAGAGGGAGAGATACCAGAGGGAGAGACACCAGAGGGAGAGATACCAGAGGGAGAGATACCAGTGGGAGAGATACCAGAGGGAGAGATACCAGAGGGAGAGATACCAGTGGGAGAGATACCAGAGGGAGAGACACCAGAGGGAGAGATACCAGAGGGAGAGATACCAGAGGGAGAGATACCAGAGGGAGAGATACCAGAGGGAGAGACACCAGAGGGAGAGACACCAGAGGGAGAGACACCAGAGGGAGAGACACCAGAGGGAGAGATACCAGAGGGAGAGACACCAGAGGGAGAGACCAGAGGGAGAGACACCAGAGGGAGAGACACCAGAGGGAGAGATACCAGAGGGAGAGATACCAGAGGGAGAGATACCAGAGGGAGAGATACCAGAGGGAGAGATACCAGAGGGAGAGATACCAGAGGGCCAGGAATGAAAACGTGAGTGTGAGAAGATAACCCCAGAGTAGGAAAATGACATGTCATTTTCATACTCTGAAATGAACTACATGTCAAGTCAAAACCCAACCAAAACTTCTATTCAGCCGCATCAGGAGGAAAACCACTGTGAAAGAACAGGTGATGAAAGTGTGAAAGGGAGTGGATGGGTACACAGAGAATGACAAGGAGGTGTGTGTGAAGAACTGCACCAAAGAGTCCAAATCTTCACAATAGAGCAAAGTCATGCCTCTGAGAGGTGGCACTAAACCAAGCAACTTTGAAAGACTTTGAAATCCTCAGAGGTGAGATTGAGAGGTATCTATCAGAGATAGACGTTACAAAGTCTGTTGGACCTGACAGAATCTTCAGGGATCTAATTCTTGACGTTATCTTGAGATGATTTCGGGGCTTTAGTGTCCCCGCGGCCCGGTCCTCGACCAGGCCTCCACCCCCCCCAGGAAGCAGCCTGTGACAGCTGACTAACACCCAGGTACCTATTTTACTGCTAGGTAACAGGGGCATAGGATGAAAGAAACTCTGCCCATTGTTTCTCACCGCCGCCCGGGATCGAACCCGGGACCACAGGATCACAAGTCCAGCGTGCTGTCCGCTCGGCCGACCGGCTCCCAAATCTTGTGGGATACCACAAGAGGGTACAGAATCACTATGCATTCCACACTTATATATAATAAATCACTGGAAACGAAAAACCCGCCAGAAAGTTAGAAGACAGCTACTATAGTCCCAGTATAGGTAAAAGGTGACAGACATAAGACGTTGAACTACAGGCCTGTGTCCCTAACTTATATACCTTACAAGGTGACGAAGAAAATCAAGAGACAAAAGCAAGAAGCACATCTAGAGAGAAGGAACATTGTAACACGGGTTCAGGGATGGTAAATCGTGTCTCACAGGTTTAGTAAATTTCTGTGAACAGGTAATAAACAAAAATTAAGAAGAAGGGTTGGCATACTACATTTGCTTGGATTCTCAGAAAGTCTTTGACATAGTACCCCATAAAAGGCACTCCACAACACACACACACACCACAACACACACAAACACACCACAACACACACAAACACACCACAACACACACAAACACACCACAACACACACAAACACACCACAACACACACAAACACACCTCAACACACACAAACACACCTCAACACACACAAACACACCACAACACACACAAACACACCACAACACACACAAACACACCACAACACACACAAACACACCTCAACACACACAAACACATCCACCCTCAACACACACAAACACATCCACCCTCAACACACACAAACACATCACAACACACCACAACACCCACAAACACATCACAACACACAAACACAACACACACACACACACACCACAACACACAAACACAAACAAAATGTCGGTGAACGGCCAAGTGACAAGACTAAGGAAGACAGAGGGGCATATACTGAAAGTGACAAGGAAATCTGTGAGGCACTGAATGCCAGTTTCCATGGAGTGTTCACTACCAAGCCTGAGCAGCTCCCATTGTTGGAAGGGGTTACCCTAGATGAAAGACTATCAGATATAGAGGTGACAGCAGAGGAGGTAATGAAACAGTTGACAACACTGGATGCAACTAAAGCAGTTGGACCAGACAAAGTATCACCGTGGATACTAAAAGAGGCAGCGCAGGACCTCAGCGTGCCTCTGGCAATGATCTTTAATGAGTCACTTATGTCGGGAGAATTGCCCAGTTGCTGGAAGGAGACAAATGTCGTGCCGATCTTCAAGAAAGGAGATAGGGAGGAGGCACTTAACTATAGACCTGTATCACTGACAAGCATCCCCTGTAAAATACTGGAAAGAATAATTAGGCTACGACTGGTTGCACACCTGGAGAACATTAGGTTTGTGAACAAGCACCAACATGGGTTCTGAAAAGGGAAATCTTGCCTAACAAACCTTTTGGAATTCTATGATAAAATAACAAGGATAAGGCAGGACAGAGAAGGTTGGGCAGACTGCATATTTCTGGACTGGGAAAAAGTCTTTGATACAGTATCTCACATGAGACTGCTATTCAAACTTGAGAGGCAGGCAGGGGTGGGGGGAAAGGCCCTAGCATGGATAAGGAACTACCTAACAGGAAGGAGCCAGAGAGTTACGGTAAGGGGCGAGAAGTTGGACTGGCGAACAGTAACGAGTGGAGTACCACAAGGATCGGTGCTGAGACCAATTTTATTTTTAATTTACATAAATGATATGTTTACAGGAGTGGAATCCTACATGTCAATGTTTGCGGATGATGCAAAAATGATGAGAAGACTTGTAACAGATGAGGATTGCAGGATCCTCCAAGAGGACCTGAACAGGTTGCAGAGATGGTCAGAGAAATGGCTACTGGAGTTCAACACGAGCAAATGTAAAGTTATGGAAATGGGACTAGGAGATAGGAGACCAAAGGGACAGTACACAATGAAGGGGAACAGCCTACCTGTGACGACGCGCGAAAGAGACCTGGGCATGGACCTAACACCTAATCTAACTCCTGAGGCACATATAAATAGGATAACGACAGCAGCGTACTCTACACTGACAAAAGTTAGAACATCATTCAGAAACCTAAGTAAGGAGGCATTTAAGGCGCTTTACACTGCCTACGTGAGACCAGTCTTAGAGTATGCCGTGCCATCATGGAGCCCCCACCTGAAGAAACACATAAGGAAACTGGAAAAGGTTCAGAAGTTTGCAACGAGACTCGTCCCATTGTTACGAGGGATGGGATATGAAGAGCGCCTGAAAGAACTGAACCTTACGACACTAGAAAGAAGAAGGGAGAGGGGGGATATGATAGGAACGTATACAATACTCAGGGGAATTGACAGAGTGGACATAGACGAAATGTTTACACGGAATAGTAACAGAACGAGGGGACATGGATGGAAGCTGGAAACTCAGATGAGTCACAGAGATGTTAGGAAGTTTTCTTTTAGCGTGAGAGTAGTGGGAAAATGGAATGCACTTAAGGAACAGGTTGTGGAAGCAAATACTATTCATAATTTTAAAACCAGGTATGATAGGGAAATGGGACAGGAGTCATTGCTGTAAACAACCGATGACTGGAAAGGCGGGATCCAAGAGCCAATGCTCGATCCTGCAGGCACAAATAGGTGAGTACAACTAGATGAGTACACACACGCAGGGGCCTCGTAGCCTGGTGGATAACGCGCAGGACTCGTAATTCTGTGGCGCGGGTTCGATTCTCGCACCAGGCAGAAACAAATGGGCAGGGTTTCTTTCACCCTGAATGCCCTTGTTACCTAGCAGTAAATAGGTTCCTGGGAGTTAGTCAGCTGCCACGGGCTGCTTCCTGGGGTGTGTGTGTGTGGTGTGAGAAAAAAAATAGTTAGTAAACAGTTGATTGACAGTTAAGAGGCGGGCCGAAAGAGCAGAGCTCAACCCCCGCAAACACAACTAGGTGAATACACACAACACACACACACACCGCAACACACAAACACAACACAACACCCACACACCCACCACACAAACGCCTCATAACCCTCCTTCATACCAAACCCACTAAATATACAATCCACCCCGAGGCGATGTAGAGTTATTAATATTGATCCCTTCTAATGATTCCCATCATTAGAGTGTACATCATTCTTCAGTACATTGTTTAGAGTGTACATCATTCTTCAGTACATTGTTTAGAGTGTACATCATTCTTCAGTACATTGTTTAGAGTGTACATCATTCTTCAGTACATTGTTTAGAGTGTACATCATTCTTCAGTACATTGTTTAGAGTGTACATCATTCTTCAGTACATTGTTTAGAGTGTACATCATTCTTCAGTACATTGTTTAGAGTGTACATCATTCTTCAGTACATTGTTTAGAGTGTACATCATTCTTCAGTACATTGTTTAGAGTGTACATCATTCTTCAGTACATTGTTTAGAGTGTACATCATTCTTCAGTACATTGTTTAGAGTGTACATCATTCTTCAGTACATTGTTTAGAGTGTACATCATTCTTCAGTACATTGTTTAGTGTGTACATCATTCTTCAGTACATTGTTTAGTGTGTACATCATTCTTCAGTACATTGTTTAGAGTGTACATCATTCTTCAGTACATTGTTTAGAGTGTACATCATTCTTCAGTACATTGTTTAGAGTGTACATCATTCTTCAGTACATTGTTTAGAGTGTACATCATTCTTCAGTACATTGTTTAGAGTGTACATCATTCTTCAGTACATTGTTTAGAGTGTACATCATTCTTCAGTACATTGTTTTAACACCCAAGACAGCCTTGAGCGTCCTGGCAAGAGGTTGAGAATGTGATGTTGTAAACCACTGAGGGTTTATTGACTTTAATAATAATAAATGTATTGTTATGGAGTATGTTGTGTATGTTGACCTTGTTAGTGACCTGTCTAATGGTCGTTCAGGGAATTGGAGGTGTTCACGTTAGCTTCTTGGGAGCACAAGAGAGCACATATAAGAGCAGTTTTTGAGCACATATAAGAGGGCTTTTTGAGCACACACATAAGAGGGTTTTTTGAGCACACATAAGAGGGCTTCTTGAGCACACATAAGAACAGTTTTTGAGCACATATAAGAGGGCTTCTTGAGCACACATATGAACAGTTTTTGAGCACATATAAGAGGGCTTCTTGAGCACACATAAGAGGGCTTCTTGAGCACACATAAGAGGGCTTCTTGAGCACACATAAGAGGGCTTCTTGAGCACACATAAGAGCACTTCTTGAGCACACATAAGAGGGCTTCTTGAGCACACATAAGAGGGCTTCTTGAGCACACATAAGAGGGCTTCTTGAGCACACATAAGAGGGCTTCTTGAGCACACATAAGAGCGCTTCTTGAGCACACATAAGAGGGCTTCTTGAGCACACATAAGAGGGCTTCTTGAGCACACATAAGAGGGCTTCTTGAGCACACATAAGAGGGCTTCTTGGGCACACATAAGAGGGCTTCTTGAGCACACATAAGAGGGCTTCTTGAGCACACATAAGAGTGTTCTTGAGCACACATAAGAGGGCTTCTTGAGCACACATAAGAGGGCTTCTTGAGCACACATAAGAGGGCTTCTTGAGCACACATAAGAGGGCTTCTTGAGCACACATAAGAGGGCTTCTTGAGCACACATAAGAGGGCTTCTTGAGCACACATAAGAGGGCTTCTTGAGCACACATAAGAGGGCTTCTTGAGCACACATAAGAGCCTAACACCAACCTGTTCTCTCACAACGGCGTTTTTCGCGCGTAGGCGTAACATTAGGCCAAAAATTGTCGAACTAGAAACATGGAAGCGGTTGGCGAAAGTGACGCACTTGACCCGTTTTCTGTTTTGGGGCCTCTGGTTGGTTAGGATAAGGGCACTTTAGTACGACGGTTTCCTGACGTTGGGGACACGTTAGTGGGTGAAACGTACGTCCCGTGTCCAGTTATTCAGCCGTGCCCAACCAGTTTAGTCTCTGCCTTTGTTAACTAATGATTAGTGGGATTAATCACATCATTTGAATATTTAATACTTTATCCTGATACAGCTCGTCCTTTTAAGGTTTCAAAACGTCAATTAATCGTCGTACTAAAGTGCCCTTTTCCTAGCCTACCAGAGGCCCCACAACAGAAAACGGGAGAGTATGTCCCATTTCGCCAGCCGCTGCCTGGTTCTAGTACGACAATTTTTGGCTTTATGTAACGCCTACGAGCGAAAAGCGACGTTCTATTAGGACTCTCGCTGGAGCACATATATACCTCTCACTGGAGCACATATATACCTCTCACTGGAGCACATATATACCTCTCACTGGAGCACATATATACCTCTCACTGGAGCACATATATACCTCTCACTGGAGCACATATATACCTCTCACTGGAGCACATATATACCTCTCACTGGAGCACATATATCTCTCACTGGAGCACATGTTCTCTCACTGGAGCACATGTTCTCTCACTGGAGCACATATGTTCTCTCACTGGAGCACATATGTTCTCTCACTGGAGCACATATGTTCTCTCACTGGAGCACATATATACCTCTCACTGGAGCACATATTACCTCTCACTGGAGCACCTGTTCTCTCACTGGAGCACCTCTCACTGGAGCACATATTCTCTCACTGGAGCACATGTTCTCTCACTGGAGCACATGTTCTCTCACTGGAGCACATATATACCTCTCACTGGAGCACATGTTCTCTCACTGGAGCACATATATACCGCTCACTGGAGCACATGTTCTCTCACTGGAGCACATGTTCTCTCACTGGAGCTCATATATTCTCTCACTGGAGCACATGTTCTCTCACTGGAGCACATGTTCTCTCACTGGAGCACACATTACCTCTCACTGGAGCACACATGTTCTCTCACTGGAGCACACATATACCTCTCACTGGAGCACACATATACCTCTCACTGGAGCACACATATACCTCTCACTGGAGCACACATGTTCTCTCACTGGAGCACCTGTTCTCTCACTGGAGCACACATGTTCTCTCACTGGAGCACACATGTTCTCTCACTGGAGCACATATTCTCTCACTGGAGCACACGTTCTCTCACTGGAGCACACATGTTCTCTCACTGGAGCACACATATTCTCTCACTGGAGCACATATATACCGCTCACTGGAGCACATATATACCTCTCACTGGAGCACCTGTTCATATACCGCTCACTGGAGCACACATATACCTCTCACTGGAGCACCTGTTCTCTCACTGGAGCACATATATACCTCTCACTGGAGCACATATTCTCTCACTGGAGCACCTGTTCTCTCACTGGAGCACATATATACCGCTCACTGGAGCACATATATACCTCTCACTGGAGCACTGAAGTTTGGCCTAATGCGTCTTGTCCAAGTCTTTTTCCCGCCTAAATTATTACCGCCCTCTGGCGGGCCGCCGCGGGCGCTGACCGGATTTATATATATGAGATGATGATAAGATCGCTTTGTTCACGGTACGGAGGAACGGACCAGTGGTTAATACTGTCACTATGGCGGTGTGTCCACTCACAGGAGGAGTGGCGCTGCCCAATACTGTCACTATGGCGGTGTGTCCACTCACAGGAGGAGTGGCGCTGCCCAATACTGTCACTATGGCGGCGTGTCCACTCACAGGATGAGTGACGCTGCCCAATACTGTCACTATGGCGGTGTGTCCACTCACAGGAGGAGTGGCGCTGCCCAATACTGTCACTATGGCGGTGTGTCCACTCACAGGAGGAGTGGCGCTGCCCAATACTGTCACTATGGCGGTGTGTCCACTCATAGGATGAGTGACGCTGCCCAATACTGTCACTATGGCGGTGTGTCCACTCACAGGATGAGTGACGCTGCCCAATACTGTCACTATGGCGGTGTGTCCACTCGCAGGATGAGTGGCGCTGCCCAATACTGTCACTATGGCGGTGTGTCCACTCATAGGAGGAGTGGCGCTGCCCAATACTATCACTATGGCGGTGTGTCCACTCATAGGATGAGTGACGCTGCCCAATACTGTCACTATGGCGGTGTGTCCACTCACAGGATGAGTGACGCTGCCCAATACTGTCACTATGGCGGTGTGTCCACTCACAGGATGAGTGGCGCTGTGTTACGGACCCGAGCCCAGCATCGTAGCACGGAGCAGTGACGACAACGCCATCTGTGAGTCCACTCCCGAAACCCCCTCCAAATGGGCGACGCCATCTAGTGAGGACGGGATATACCGGCCACAGGTGCTGGATTCCCGTCTTAATCAGCTCGTAACATAGCCGCTGCTGACCTCTGGTGAGGTGGCGCTTAGACAGCAACGCCATCTATGGAGTGGATAGTTGGACGTTTCTGTCTAAGCCTATAAGTGAGGTTCCCTAGCCCCAGTACTAATGACGTGTCTGATTACAGAGTCGACCTGGGACTGTTGTATTGGAAGATGGATCAGTCTACCCAAGGCAGCCAAAGTCTCTCCACGAGTTTGCTCTGAAGAAGCTGTGAGTCACCCCCGAACGCACACTGTTGAGAGTGTTAGCCTGCCTGTGACGTGGCAGAGTCGAGGAATCGTCGTATCTGGGGCTGGCTGGTGGAGGAGACTAGCCACTGTGGTACTGAGAGAGGAGAGTGATCAGCGGAATCACACGAGGCTCCTGCCTAGGGCCTGTGGCCAGGGTAGATTCGCTGAGAGAATCGAAGAGGATTCATCGTGGGCCGAAGAAGGGAACCAGGGCTACTCATCGTGAGCACCATGGAGCATCCTGTGTCTTCAGAGGAAGACAATTCTGTACATTGTGTATTTATAACCCCCATGTGACTGCTTATATATTTATTTATACCTGGTTGATACCTGGTTGATGGGGTTCTGGGAGTTCTTCTACTCCCCAAGCCCGGCCCGAGGCCAGGCTCGACTTGTGAGAGTTTGGTCCACCAGGCTGTTGCTTGGAGCGGCCCGCAGGCCCACATACCCACCACAGCCCAGTTGGTCCGGCACTCCTTGGAGGAATAAATCTAGTTTCCTCTTGAAGATGTCCACGGTTGTTCCGGCAATATTTCTTATGCTTGCTGGGAGGACGTTGAACAACCGCGGACCTCTGATGTTTATACAGTGTTCTCTGATTGTGCCTATGGCACCTCTGCTCTTTATGGTGGCGGTGATTATATATATATAAAGCAGTACATTTGTATCCCTTCCCCTTTAATTTAACTTGCGTTACGGAACACACCCCTTCAAAGCCACTACTAACTTGGGGCCGGATACCCAAACTCTAATAACATCAGAGAAGAACCCGGTTGCGACCCAATAGGGCCGTAACACGCTGCCCAATACTGTCACTATGGCGGTGTGTCCACTCACAGGATGAGTGGCGCTGCCCAATACTGTCACTATAGCGGTGTGTCCACTCACAGGATGAGTGATGCTGCCCAATACTGTCACTATGGCGGTGTGTCCACTCACAGGATGAGTGGTGCTGCCCAATACTCTCACTATGGTGGTGTGTCCACTCACAGGATGAGTGGCGCTGCCCAATACTGTCACTATGGCGGTGTGTCCACTCACAGGATGAGTGTCGCTGCCCAATACTGTCACTATGGCGGTGTGTCCACTCACAGGATGAGTGGCGCTGCTGCCCAATGCTGTCACTATGGCGGTGTGTCCACTCACAGGATGAGTGGCGCTGCCCAATACTGTCACTATGGCGGTGTGTCCACTCACAGGATGAGTGACGCTGCCCAATACTGTCACTATGGGGGTGTGTCCACTCACAGGATGAGTGATGCAGCCCAATACTGTCACTATGGCGGTGTGTCCACTCACAGGATGAGTGGCGCTGCCCAATACTGTCACTATGGCGGTGTGTCCACTCACAGGATGAGTGGCGCTGCCCAATACTGTCACTATGGCGGTGTGTCCACTCACAGGATGAGTGGCGCTGCCCAATACTGTCACTACGGCGGTGTGTCCACTCAGAGGATGAGTGGCGCTGCCCAATACTGTCACTACGGTGGCGTGTTCACTCACAGGATGAGTGGCGCTGCCCAATACTGTCACTATGGCGGTGTGTTCACTCACAGGATGAGTGGTGCTGCCCAATACTGTCACCATGGCGGTGTGTTCACTCACAGGATGAGTGATGCTGCCCAATACTGTCACTATGGCGGTGTGTCCACTCACAGGATGAGTGGTGCTGCCCAATACTCTCACTATGGTGGTGTGTCCACTCACAGGATGAGTGGCGCTGCCCAATACTGTCACTATGGCGGTGTGTCCACTCACAGGATGAGTGTCGCTGCCCAATACTGTCACTATGGCGGTGTGTCCACTCACAGGATGAGTGGCGCTGCTGCCCAATGATGTCACTATGGCGGTGTGTCCACTCACAGGATGAGTGGCGCTGCCCAATACTGTCACTATGGCGGTGTGTCCACTCACAGGATGAGTGACGCTGCCCAATACTGTCACTATGGGGGTGTGTCCACTCACAGGATGAGTGATGCAGCCCAATACTGTCACTATGGCGGTGTGTCCACTCACAGGATGAGTGGCGCTGCCCAATACTGTCACTATGGCGGTGTGTCCACTCACAGGATGAGTGGCGCTGCCCAATACTGTCACTATGGCGGTGTGTCCACTCACAGGATGAGTGGCGCTGCCCAATACTGTCACTACGGCGGTGTGTCCACTCAGAGGATGAGTGGCGCTGCCCAATACTGTCACTACGGTGGCGTGTTCACTCACAGGATGAGTGGCGCTGCCCAATACTGTCACTATGGCGGTGTGTTCACTCACAGGATGAGTGGTGCTGCCCAATACTGTCACCATGGCGGTGTGTTCACTCACAGGATGAGTGGTGCTGCCCAATACTGTCACTATGGTTGAGTGTCCACTCACAGGATGAGTGGCGATGCCCAATACTGTCACTATGGTGGTGTGTCCACTCACAGGATGAGTGGCGCTGCCCAATACTGTCACTATGGCAGTATGTCCACTCCCAGGATGAGTGGCGCTGCCCAATACTGTCACTATGGTGGTGTGTTCACTCACAGGATGAGTGACGCTGCCCAATACTGTCACTATGGCGGTGTGTCCACTCACAGGATGAGTGACGCTGCCCAATACGGTCACTATGGCGGTGTGTCCACTCACAGGATGAGTGGCGCTGCCCAATACTGTCACTATGGCGGTGTGTCCACTCACAAGATGAGTGGCGCTGCCCAATATTGTCACTATGGCGGTGTGTCCACTCACAAGATGAGTGACGCTGCCCAATACTGTCACTATGGCGGTGTGTCCACTCACAGGATGAGTGGCGCTGCCCAATACTGTCACTATGGTGGTGTGTCCACTCACAGGATGAGTGGCGCTGCCCAATACTGTCACTATGGCGGTGTGTCCACTCACAGGATGAGTGACGCTGCCCAATACTGTCACTGTGGCGGTGTGTCCACTCACAAGATGAGTGGCGCTGCCCAATACTGTCACTATGGCGGTTTGTCCACTCACAAGATGAGTGGCGCTGCCCAATACTGTCACTATGGCGGTGTGTCCACTCACAGGATGAGTGGCGCTGCCCAATACTGTCACTATGGCGGTGTGTCCACTCACAGGATGAGTGGCGCTGCCCAATACTGTCACTATGGCGGTGTGTCCACTCACAAGGTGAGTGGCGCTGCCCAATACTGTCACTATGTGGGTGTGTCCACTCACAGGATGAGTGGCGCTGCCCAATACTGTCACTATGGCGGTGTAGGCGAAATAGGAACCATTTTAAGCGGGTCCGTCACTGTCAGTATTGACAGTGATTGACAAGTGGAGACGTTCTGCCCTCCTATTGGTCGACGCTGGTGCCCGGCAGCCAATTGTCGACGTTAACGACGAGTGAATTATGCGTCTCGAATTGTTAAGACCATAGACGACATTACCCGCCCCCCCCCTTTCCCCCATACCCCCCCCATACCCTAAACCCCTACCCCTAACCCCTACCCCATGCCTGCTATACCCTGCCACTACCAGCTACCCTACACCACCCCTGCCACTACCAGCTACCCTACACCACCCCTGCCACTTCCAGCTACCCTGCCACTACCAGCTACCCTACACCACCCCTGCCACTACCAGCTACCCTACACCACCCCTGCCACTACCAGCTACCCTACACCACCCCTGCCACTACCAGCTACCTTACACCACCCCTGCCACTACCAGCTACTCTGCCACTACCAGCTACCCTACACCACCCCTGCCACTACCAGCTACCCTACACCACCCCTGCCACTACCAGCTACTCTGCCACTACCAGCTACCCTACACCACCCCTGCCACTACCAGCTACCCTACACCACCCCTGCCACTACCAGCTACTCTGCCACTACCAGCTACCCTACACCACCCCTGCCACTACCAGCTACCCTACACCACCCCTGCCACTACCAGCTACCCTACACCACCCCTACCAGCTGGTGCATGATGGTGAGTGTGCAAGAGTTACTGGTGAAGTTGGTGAAAACTGTGTATTCACCTAGTTGTGCTTGCGGGGGTTGAGCTCTAGCCCTTTGGTCCCGCCTCTCAACCGTCAATCAACTGGTGTACAGATTCCTGAGCCTACTGGGCTCTATCATATCTACATTATAAACTGTGTATGGAGTCAGCCTCCACCACATCACTGCCTAATGCATTCCATTTACTAACTACTCTGACACTGAAAAAGTTCTTTCTAACGTTCCTGTGGCTCATGTGGGTACTCAGTCTCCACCTGTGTCCCCTTGTTCGCGTTCCACCCATGTTAAACAGTTTAGCTTTATTTACCCTTTCAATTCCTATGAGAATTTTGTAGGTTGTGATCATGTCTCCCCTTACTCTTCTGTCTTCCAGTGTCGTAAGGTTCATTTCCCGCAGCCTTTCCTCGTAACTCATGCCTCTTAGTTCTGGGACTAGTCTAGTGGCATACCTTTGGACTTTTTCCAGCTTCGTCTTGTGCTTGACAAGGTACGGGCTCCATGCTGGGGCCGCATACTCCAGGATTGGTCTTACATATGTGGTGTACAAGATTCTGAATGATTCCTTACACAGATAACATCAGAACTCTGTTCTGATGTTAGCCAGCCTCGCATACGCCGCAGATGTTATTCTTTTTATGTGGGCTTCAGGAGACAGGTTTGGTGTGATATCAACTCCTAGATCTTTCTCTCTGTCCGTTTCATTAAGTACTTCATCTCCTATTCTGTATCCTGTGTCTGGCCTCCTGTTTCTACAGCCTACTTTTATTACCTAACATTTACTCGGGTTGAACTTTAGTAGCCATTTGTTGGACCATTCACTCAGTTTGTCTAGGTCATCTTGGAGCCTCATACTATCATCCTCTGTTGCAATCCTCCTCATAATTTTTGCATCATCAGCCAACAATGAGAGGAACAAGTCTATACTCTCTGGGAGATCATTTACATATATCAGAAACAGTAGAGGTCCAAGGACTGTGTGTACTCACCTAATTGTGCTTGCGGGGGTTTAGCTCTGGCTCTTTGGTTCCGCCTCTCAACCGTCAATTAACTGGTGTACAGGTTCCTGAGCCTACTGGGCTCTATCATATCTACATTTGAAACTGTGTATGGAGTCAGCCTCTACCACATCACTTCCTAGTGCATTCCATTTATTAACTACACTGACACTGAAAAAATTCTTTCTAACGTCTCTGTGGCTCATCTGGGTACTAAGTTTCCACCTGTGTCCCCTTGTTCGTGTCCCACCCGTGCTGAAGAGTTTGTCTTTGTCCACCCTGTCAATTCCCCTGAGAATTTTGTAGGTGGTTATCATGTCTCCCCTTACTCTTCTGTTTTCCAGGGATGTGAGGTTCAGTTCCTTTAGCCTTTCCTCGTAGCTCATTCCTCTCAGTTCCGGGACGAGCCTGGTGGCATACCGCTGGATCTTCTCTAACTTTGTCTTGTGTTTAACTAGGTATGGACTCCAGGCTGGAGCTGCATACTCCAGGATTGGTCTGACATAAGTGGTATACAGGGTTCTGAAAGATTCCTTACACAAGTTTCTAAAGGCAGTTCTTATGTTGGCCAGTCTAGCATATGCCGCTGATGATATCCTTTCGATGTGGGCCTCTGGGGACAGGTTCGGTGTGATATCAACCCCCAGATCTTTCTCTTTATTTGACTCTTGCAGGATGATAGATGATACCTCCCAGATGATACCTTGTGTTCAGCCTTCTGCTCCCTTTGCCTAATTTCATTACCTTACACTTTCCTGAGTTAAACTTTAGCAGCCATTTTCTAGACCATTCCTCCAGTTTGTCCAGGTCATCCTGTAGTCTCTGTCTATCTTCATCCGTCTTGATTCTTCTCATAATTTTTGCATCATCAGCAAACATTGAGAGGAACGAGTCTATACCCTCCGGAAGATCGTTTACATATATTAGAAACAGGATGGGTCCAAGTACTGAGCCCTGTGGGACTCCGCTGGTGACATCTCGCCACTCTGATGTGTCCCCCTCACCGTTACTCGCTGTTTCCTGTTGCTTAAGTACTCCTTTATCCACTGGAGCACCTTCCCTTTTACTCCTGCCTGTTGCTCCAACTTTGTAACAGCCTTTTTTGAGGTACTGTGTCAAAGGCTTTTTGGCAGTCCAGGAAAATACAGTCGGCCCACCCTTCTCTTTTCTGCCTAATTTTTGTTGCCTGGTCATAGAATTCTATTAAACCTGTGAGGCACGATTTACCATCCCTGAACCCATGTTGGTGGTGTGTTACAAAGTTATTTCCCTCCAGATGCTCTACGAGCCTTTTCCTCACGATCTTCTCCATCACCTTGCATGGTATACAAGTTAGGGAAACTGGCCTGAAGTTCAGTGCCTCTTGCCTGTCGCCCTTCTTGTATATTGGGATCACGTTAGCTGTCTTCCAACTTTCTGGTAAGTCTCCTGTTTCCACCATAGAGAGTGGCACACTTAGTACTTCTGCACCTTCCTTTAGTATCCATGGTGAGATTCTGTCAGGCCCAACAGCCTTTGTCACATCCAGCTCCAGCAGACACCTTTTGACCTCAAAAGGTCAAAAGGTGTGTGTGTGTGTGTGTGTGTGTGTGTGTGTGTGTGTGTGTATGTGTATGTGTGTGTGTGTGTGTGTGTGTGTGTGTGTGTGGGCGCCGGGTAGGTGATGGACCACCTCTGCGTTTCCACAGGTAATAGGATGGTTGGCCCGCCCCTCAACACACACACACACACACACATCACCTAGACAACGAGAAAAACACTGCCCCCCCCCCCCCACCTCCAAGCTCGCTTACCAAGCAAACAAAAAACCCGAGAGAATAATTCCAGTATATTATATCAACATCAGAGGGTCTCTGGCAGTCGCCCAAGACGCGTAATTTGGGATGGTTCCCTTCCGTCTTGCTTCAATTACTACCAGTAATTTCTTGTTTTTTTTTCAACTTAGGAGCCGGTCGGCCGAGCGGACAGCACGCGGGACTTGTGATCCTATGGTCCCGGGTTCGATTCCAGGCGCCGGCGAGAAACAATGGGCAGAGTTTCTTTCACCCTATGCCCCTGTTACCTAGCAGTAAAATAGGTACCTGGGTGTTAGTCAGCTGTCACGGGCTGCTTCCTGGGGGTGGAGGCCTGGTCGAGGACCGGGCCGCGGGGACACTAAAGCCCCGAAATCATCTCAAGATAACCTCAAGATAGATCATCTCATATTCCCCCTTTCCCTCTTTCTCTTCCCTCTCTCTCTCCTGCTCTTTCTCTTCCCTCTCTCCCTCCTCCTCTTTCTCTCTCACAACCCCTTCTCTCCATGTTCTTCCTAGGTGAGAGAAAGTAGTACCGGAAATACCTCACTTGGTGACCCAGTACCTCACCTGGTGACTCACTACCTCACCTGGTGACTCATCACCTCACCTGGTGACTCATCACCTCACCTGGTGACTCACTACCTCACCTGGTGACTCATCACCTCACCTGGTGACCCAGTACCTCACCTGGTGACTCAGTACCTCACCTGGTGACTCAGCACCTCACCTGGTGACTCACCACCTCACCTGGTGACTCAGTACCTCACCTGGTTACTCAGTACCTCACCTGGTGACTCAGCACCTCACCTGGTGACTCAGCACCTTACCTGGTGACTCATCACCTCACCTGGTGACTCACCACCTCACCTGGTGACTCACCACCTCACCTGGTGACTCACCACCTCACCTGGTAACTCATCACCTGGTGACTCACCACCTCACCTGGTGACTCACCACCTCACCTGGTGACTCATCACCCTACCTGGTGACTCACCACCTCACCTGGTGACTCACCACCTCACCTGGTAACTCATCACCTGGTGACTCACCACCTCACCTGGTGACTCATCACCTGGTGACTCAACACCTCACCTGGTGACTCACCACCTCACCTGGTGACTCATCACCTGGTGACTCACCACCTCACCTGGTGACTCATCACCTGGTGACTCATCACCTGGTGACTCACCACCTCACCTGGTGACTCAGTACCTCACCTGGTGACTCACCACCTCACCTGGTGACTCACCACCTCACCTGGTGACTCACCACCTCACCTGGTGACTCATCACCTCACCTGGTGACTCACCACCCCACCTGGTGACTCACCACCTCACCTGGTGACTCACCACCTCACCTGGTGACTCATCATCTCACCTAGTGACTCATCACCTGGTGACTCACCACCTCACCTGGTGACTCACCACATCCCTGTGGGGCCCGAAACTCGAAAAAGTACTCACAAATAATCAAATGCACTCAAATACTGAACAAAAATATGAATATATATATACACTCAAATGCACTCAAAAACACTTCTAAATCTTCTAAATATACAAAATTAACTTATAAGCTCTCAAAAACATTCAAAATGTTCAAAATCACGAATGAACACTCAAAAATGCTCAAATACACTATAATTCCCTCAAAATGACTCAAAAAGCATTGAAAACACTCAAAAAACGTCCCCCCTAAATACACTAAAAAAAAACATTATTATACACCCAGAAACACTGTAAGAGTACCACCAGTAAGAGTACCACCAGTAAGAGTACCACCACCAGTAAGAGTACCACCACCAGTAAGAGTACCACCAGTAAGAGTACCACCACCAGTAAGAGTACCACCACCAGTAAGAGTACCACCAGTAAGAGTACCACCACCAGTAAGAGTACCACCAGTAAGAGTACCACCAGTAAGAGTACCACCACCAGTAAGAGTACCGCCAGTAAGAGTACCACCAGTAAGAGTACCACCACCAGTAAGAGTACCACCAGTAAGAGTACCACCACCAGTAAGAGTACCACCTGTAAGAGTACCACCAGTAAGAGTACCACCAGTAAGAGTACCACCAGTAAGAGTACCACCAGTAAGAGTACCACCACCAGTAAGAGTACCACCAGTAAGAGTACCACCAGTAAAAGTACCACCACCAGTAAGAGTACCACCAGTAAGAGTACCACCAGTAAGAGTACCACCACCAGTAAGAGTACCACCAGTAAGAGTACCACCAGTAAGAGTACCACCAGTAAGAGTACCACCAGTAAGAGTACCACCAGTAAGAGTACCACTAGTAAGAGTACCACCTGTAAGAGTACCACCACCAGTAAGAGTACCACCAGTAAGAGTACCACCAGTAAGAGTACCACCACCAGTAAGAGTACCACCAGTAAGAGTACCACCAGTAAAAGTACCACCACCAGTAAGAGTACCACCAGTAAGAGTACCACCAGTAAGAGTACCACCAGTAAGAGTACCACCAGTAAGAGTACCACCTGTAAGAGTACCACCAGTAAGAGTACCACCAGTAAGAGTACCACCAGTAAGAGTACCACCACCAGTAAGAGTACCACCAGTAAGAGTACCACCAGTAAGAGTACCACCACCAGTAAGAGTACCACCAGTAAGAGTACCACCAGTAAGAGTACCACCACCAGTAAGTGTACCACCAGTAAGAGTACCACCAGTAAGAGTACCACCACCAGTAAGAGTACCACCAGTAAGAGTACCACCAGTAAGAGTACCACCACCAGTAAGAGTACCACCAGTAAGAGTACCACCAGTAAGAGTACCACCAGTAAGAGTACCACCACCAGTAAGAGTACCACCAGTAAGAGTACCACCAGTAAGAGTACCACCAGTAAGAGTACCACCAGTAAGAGTACCACTAGTAAGAGTACCACCTGTAAGAGTACCACCACCAGTAAGAGTACCACCAGTAAGAGTACCACCAGTAAGAGTACCACCTGTAAGAGTACCACCAGTAAGAGTACCACCAGTAAGAGTACCACCAGTAAGAGTACCACCACCAGTAAGAGAACCACCAGTAAGAGTACCACCAGTAAGAGTACCACCAGTAAGAGTACCACCAGTAAGAGTACCACCTGTAAGAGTACCACCAGTAAAAGTACCACCAGTAAGAGTACCACCAGTAAGAGTACCACCTGTAAGAGTACCACCACCAGTAAGAGTACCACCAGTAAGAGTACCACCAGTAAGAGTACCACCAGTAAGAGTACCACCTGTAAGAGTACCACCACCAGTAAGAGTACCACCAGTAAGAGTACCACCAGTAAGAGTACCACCTGCAAGAGTACCACCACCAGTAAGAGTACCACCAGTAAGAGTACCACCAGTAAGAGTACCACCACCAGTAAGAGTACCACCGGTAAGAGTACCACCAGTAAGAGTACCACCAGTAAGATTACCACCTGTAAGAGTACCACCAGTAAGAGTTCCACCAGTAAGAGTACCACCAGTAAGAGTACCACCTGTAAGAGTACCACCAGTAAGAGTACCACCAGTAAGAGTACCACCAGTAAGAGTACCACCAGTAAGAGTACCACCAGTAAGAGTACCACCTGTAAGAGTACCACCAGTAAGAGTACCACCAGTAAGAGTACCACCACCAGTAAAAGTACCACCACCAGTAAGAGTACCACCAGTAAGAGTACCACCAGTAAGAGTACCACCTGTAAGAGTACCACCTGTAAGAGTACCACCACCAGTAAGAGTACCACCAGTAAGAGTACCACCAGTAAGAGAACCACCACCAGTAAGAGTACCACCAGTAAGAGTACCACCACCAGTAAGAGTACCACCACCAGTAAGAGTACCACCACCAGTAAGAGTACCACCAGTAAGAGTACCACCACCAGTAAGAGTACCACCAGTAAGAGTACCACCACCAGTAAGAGTACCACCAGTAAGAGTACCACCAGTAAGAGTACCACCAGTAAGAGTACCACCAGTAAGAGTACCACCACCAGTAAGAGTACCACCAGTAAGAGTACCACTAGTAAGAGTACCACCTGTAAGAGTACCACCAGTAAGAGTACCACCAGTAAGAGTACCACCAGTAAGAGTACCACCTGTAAGAGTACCACCAGTAAGAGTACCACCAGTAAGAGTACCACCAGTAAGAGTACCACCAGTAAGAAAACCACCACCAGTAAGAGTACCACCAGTAAGAGTACCACCAGTAAGAGTACCACCACCAGTAAGAGTACCACCAGTAAGAGTACCACCAGTAAGAGTACCACCAGTAAGAGTACCACCACCAGTAAGAGTACCACCAGTAAGAGTACCACCAGTAAGAGTACCACCAGTAAGAGTACCACCAGTAAGAGTACCACCAGTAAGAGTACCACCACCAGTAAGAGTACCACCAATAAGAGTACCACCAGTAAGAGTACCACCACCAGTAAGAGTACCACCAGTAAGAGTACCACCTGTAAGAGTACCACCACCAGTAAGAGTACCACCAGTAAGAGTACCACCAGTAAGAGTACCACCTGCAAGAGTACCACCACCAGTAAGAGTACCACCAGTAAGAGTACCACCAGTAAGAGTACCACCACCAGTAAGAGTACCACCAGTAAGACTACCACCAGTAAGAGTACCACCAGTAAGAGTACCACCTGTAAGAGTACCACCAGTAAGAGTACCACCAGTAAGAGTACCACCAGTAAGAGTACCACCAGTAAGAGTACCACCTGTAAGAGTACCACCAGTAAGAGTACCACCAGTAAGAGTACCACCAGTAAGAGTACCACCTGTAAGAGTACCACCAGTAAGAGTACCACCAGTAAGAGTACCACCACCAGTAAGAGTACCACCAGTAAGAGTACCACCAGTAAGAGTACCACCTGTAAGAGTACCACCTGTAAGAGTACCACCACCAGTAAGAGTACCACCAGTAAGAGTACCACCAGTAAGAGAACCACCACCAGTAAGAGTACCACCAGTAAGAGTACCACCACCAGTAAGAGTACCACCACCAGTAAGAGTACCACCACCAGTAAGAGTACCACCAGTAAGAGTACCACCACCAGTAAGAGTTCCACCAGTAAGAGTACCACCACCAGTAAGAGTACCACCAGTAAGAGTACCACCAGTAAGAGTACCACCACCAGTAAGAGTACCACCAGTAAGAGTACCACCAGTAAGAGTACCACCTGTAAGAGTACCACCAGTAAGAGTACCACCAGTAAGAGTACCACCAGTAAGAGTACCACCAGTAAGAGTACCACCTGTAAGAGTACCACCAGTAAGAGTACCACCAGTAAGAGTACCACCAGTAAGAGTACCACCTGTAAGAGTACCACCAGTAAGAGTACCACCAGTAAGAGTACCACCACCAGTAAGAGTACCACCAGTAAGAGTACCACCAGTAAGAGTACCACCACCAGTAAGAGTACCACCAGTAAGAGTACCACCAGTAAGAGTACCACCACCAGTAAGAGTACCACCAGTAAGAGTACCACCAGTAAGAGTACCACCTGTAAGAGTACCACCAGTAAGAGTACCACCAGTAAGAGTACCACCAGTAAGAGTACCACCACCAGTAAGAGTACCACCAGTAAGAGTACCACCAGTAAGAGTACCACCACCAGTAAGAGTACCACCAATAAGAGTACCACCAGTAAGAGTACCACCACCAGTAAGAGTACCACCAGTAAGAGTACCACCAGTAAGAGTACCACCTGTAAGAGTACCACCAGTAAGAGTACCACCAGTAAGAGTACCACCAGTAAGAGTACCACCTGTAAGAGTACCACCAGTAAGAGTACCACCAGTAAGAGTACCACCTGTAAGAGTACCACCAGTAAGAGTACCACCAGTAAGAGTACCACCACCAGTAAGAGTACCACCAGTAAGAGTACCACCAGTAAGAGTACCACCACCAGTAAGAGTACCACCAGTAAGAGTACCACCAGTAAGAGTATCACCACCAGTAAGAGTACCACCAGTAAGAGTACCACCACCAGTAAGAGTACCACCAGTAAGAGTACCACCACCAGTAAGAGTACAACCAGTAAGAGTACCACCAGTAAGAGTACCACCAGTAAGAGTACCACCTGTAAGAGTACCACCAGTAAGAGTACCACCACCAGTAAGAGTACCACCTGTAAGAGTACCACCAGTAAGAGTACCACCAGTAAGAGTATCACCAGTAAGAGTACCACCAGTAAGAGTACCACCTGTAAGAGTACCACCAGTAAGAGTACCACCAGTAAGAGTACCACCAGTAAGAGTACCACCTGTAAGAGTACCACCAGTAAGAGTACCACCAGTAAGAGTACCACCACCAGTAAGAGTACCACCAGTAAGAGTACCACCAGTAAGAGTACCACCACCAGTAAGAGTACCACCAGTAAGAGTACCACCAGTAAGAGTACCACCACCAGTAAGAGTACCACCAGTAAGAGTACCACCAGTAAGAGTACCACCTGTAAGAGTACCACCAGTAAGAGTACCACCAGTAAGAGTACCACCAGTAAGAGTACCACCACCAGTAAGAGTACCACCAGTAAGAGTACCACCAGTAAGAGTACCACCACCAGTAAGAGTACCACCAATAAGAGTACCACCAGTAAGAGTACCACCACCAGTAAGAGTACCACCAGTAAGAGTACCACCAGTAAGAGTACCACCTGTAAGAGTACCACCAGTAAGAGTACCACCAGTAAGAGTACCACCAGTAAGAGTACCACCTGTAAGAGTACCACCAGTAAGAGTACCACCAGTAAGAGTACCACCAGTAAGAGTACCACCTGTAAGAGTACCACCAGTAAGAGTACCACCACCAGTAAGAGTACCACCAGTAAGAGTACCACCAGTAAGAGTACCACCACCAGTAAGAGTACCACCAGTAAGAGTACCACCAGTAAGAGTATCACCACCAGTAAGAGTACCACCAGTAAGAGTACCACCACCAGTAAGAGTACCACCAGTAAGAGTACCACCACCAGTAAGAGTACAACCAGTAAGAGTACCACCAGTAAGAGTACCACCAGTAAGAGTACCACCTGTAAGAGTACCACCAGTAAGAGTACCACCACCAGTAAGAGTACCACCTGTAAGAGTACCACCAGTTAGAGTACCACCAGTAAGAGTACCACCAGTAAGAGTACCACCTGTAAGAGTACCACCAGTAAGAGTACCACCAGTAAGAGTACCACCTGTAAGAGTACCACCAGTAAGAGAACCACCAGTAAGAGTACCACCAGTAAGAGTACCACCAGTAAGAGTACCACCTGTAAGAGTACCACCACCAGTAAGAGTACCACCAGTAAGAGTACCACCAGAAAGAGTACCACCTGTAAGAGTACCACCAGTAAGAGTACCACCAGTAAGAGTACCACCAGTAAGAGTACCACCTGTAAGAGTACCACCAGTAAGAGTACCACCAGTAAGAGTACCACCAGTAAGAGTACCACCAGTAAGAGTACCACCTGTAAGAGTACCACCAGTAAGAGTACCACCTGTAAGAGTACCACCAGTAAGAGTACCACCAGTAAGAGTACCACCAGTAAGAGTACCACCTGTAAGAGTACCACCAGTAAGAGTACCACCTGTAAGAGTACTACCAGTAAGAGTACCACCAGTAAGAGTACCACCAGTAAGAGTACCACCAGTAAGAGTACCACCAGTAAGAGTACCACCTGTAAGAGTACCGCCAGTAAGAGTACCACCAGTAAGAGTACCACCAGTAAGAGTACCACCAGTATGAGTACCACCACCAGTAAGAGTACCACCAGTAAGAGTACCACCAGTAAGAGTACCACCAGTATGAGTACCATCACCAGTAAGAGTACCACCAGTAAGAGTACCACCAGTAAGAGTACCACCAGTAAGAGTACCACCTGTAAGAGTACCGCCAGTAAGAGTACCACCAGTAAGAGTACCACCAGTAAGAGTACCACCAGTATGAGTACCACCACCAGTAAGAGTACCACCAGTAAGAGTACCACCAGTAAGAGTACCACCAGTATGAGTACCATCACCAGTAAGAGTACCACCAGTAAGAGTACCACCAGTAAGAGTACCACCAGTATGAGTACCACCACCAGTAAGAGTACCACCAGTAAGAGTACCACCAGTAAGAGTACCACCAGTAAGAGTACCACCAGTAAGAGTACCACTAGTAAGAGTACCACCAGTAAGAGTACCACCACCAGTAAGAGTACCACCACCAGT
The DNA here is from genome assembly GCF_020424385.1 of Procambarus clarkii. Taxonomy (NCBI): domain Eukaryota; kingdom Metazoa; phylum Arthropoda; class Malacostraca; order Decapoda; family Cambaridae; genus Procambarus; species Procambarus clarkii. The sequence goes on along the minus strand of NC_059610.1, from coordinate 252,008 downwards.
AAGAGTACCACCAGTAAGAGTACCACCAGTAAGAGTACCACTAGTAAGAGTACCACCAGTAAGAGTACCACCACCAGTAAGAGTACCACCAGTAAGAGTACCACCAGTAAGAGTACCACCAGTAAGAGTACCGCCAGTAAGAGTACCACCAGTAAGAGTACCACCACCAGTAAGAGTACCACCACCAGTAAGAGTACCACCAGTAAGAGTACCACCAGTAAGAGGACCACCACCAGTAAGAGTACCACCAGTAAGAGTACCACCAGTAAGAGTACCACCACCAGTATGAGTACCACCAGTAAGAGTACCGCCAGTAAGAGTACCGCCAGTAAGAGTACCGCCAGTAAGAGTACCGCCAGTAAGAGTACCACCAGTAAGAGTACCACCTGTAAGAGTACCACCAGTAAGAGTACCGCCAGTAAGAGTACCACCAGTAAGAGTACCACCACCAGTAAGAGTACCGCCAGTAAGAGTACCACCACCAGTAAGAGTACCACCAGTAAGAGTACCACCAGTAAGAGTACCACCAGTAAGAGTACCACCAGTAAGAATACCGCCAGTAAGAGTACCACCACCAGTAAGAGTACCACCAGTAAGAGTACCACCACCAGTAAGAGTACCACCAGTAAGAGTACCACCAGTAAGAGTACCACCAGTAAGAGTACCACCACCAGTAAGAGTACCACCAGTAAGAGTACCGCCAGTAAGAGTACCGCCAGTAAGAGTACCGCCAGTAAGAGTACCGCCAGTAAGAGTACCGCCAGTAAGAGTACCACCAGTAAGAGTACCACCTGTAAGAGTACCACCAGTAAGAGTACCGCCAGTAAGAGTACCACCAGTAAGAGTACCACCACCAGTAAGAGTACCGCCAGTAAGAGTACCACCACCAGTAAGAGTACCACCAGTAAGAGTACCACCAGTAAGAGTACCACCAGTAAGAGTACCGCCAGTAAGAGTACCACCACCAGTAAGAGTACCACCAGTAAGAGTACCACCAGTAAGAGTACCGCCAGTAAGAGTACCACCACCAGTAAGAGTACCACCAGTAAGAGTACCACCACCAGTAAGAGTACCACCAGTAAGAGTACCACCAGTAAGAGT
>NC_059610.1:165000-245807 GCF_020424385.1 Procambarus clarkii | reverse complement strand
GGGTGCTGGGGACACTGGCCCCCGGGGGGTGCTGGTGACACTGGCCCCGGGGGCTGCTGGTGACACGGGCCCGGGGGGTGCTGGTGACACGGCCCCCCGGGGGGTGCTGGTGACACTGGCCCCGGGGGGGTGCTGGTGACACGGGCACGGGGGGTGCTGGTGACACTGGCCCCCGGGGGGGTGCTGGTGACACTGGCCCCCGGGGGGTGCTGGGACACTGGCCCCGGGGGGTGCTGGTGACACTGGCCCGGGGGTTGCTGGTGGACACTGGCCCCGGGGGGGTGCTGGTGACACTGGCCACGGGGGGTGCTGGTGACACTGGCCCGGGGGGTGCTGGTGACACTGGCCCCCGGGGGGTGCTGGTGGACACTGGGCCCGGGGGGTGCTGGTGACACTGGCCCGGGGGGGTGCTGGTGACACTGGCCCCGGGGGGGTGCTGGTGACACTGGCCCCGGGGGGGGGTGTGGTGACACTGGCCCGGGGGGGTGCTGGTGACACTGGCCCCGGGGGGGTGCTGGTGACACTGGCCCCGGGGGGTGCTGGTGACACTGGCCCGGGGGGGTGCTGGTGACACTGGCCCCGGGGGGGTGCTGGTGACACTGGCCCCGGGGGGTGTTGGTGACACTGGCCCCGGGGGGGTGCTGGTGACACTGGCCCGGGGGGTGCTGGTGACACTGGCCCCGGGGGGGTGCTGGTGACACTGGCCCCGGGGGGGTGCTGGTGACACTGGCCCCGGGGGGTGCTGGTGACACTGGCCCGGGGGGGTGCTGGTGACACTGGCCCCGGGGGGTGCTGGTGACACTGGCCCCGGGGGGGTGCTGGTGACACTGGCCCGAGGGGGTGCTGGTGACACTGGCCCCGGGGGGTGCTGGTGACACTGGCCCGGGGGGTGCTGGTGACACTGGCCCGGGGGGGTGCTGGGGACACTGGCCCCGGGGGGTGCTGGTGACACTGGCCCCGGGGGGTGCTGGTGACACTGGCCCCGGGGGGTGCTGGTGACACTGGCCCCGGGGGGGGTGCTGGTGACACTGGCCCCGGGGGGGTGCTGGTGACACTGGCCCCGGGGGGGGTGCTGGTGACACTGGCCCGGGGGGTGCTGGTGACACTGGCCCCGGGGGGGTGCTGGTGACACTGGCCCGGGGGGGGGTGCTGGTGACACTGGCCCCGGGGGGTGTTGGTGACACTGGCCCCGGGGGGTGCTGGTGACACTGGCCCCGGGGGGTGCTGGTGACACTGGCCCCGGGGGGTGCTGGTGACACTGGCCCCGGGGGGTGCTGGTGACACTGGCCCCGGGGGGTGCTGGTGACACTGGCCCCGGGGGGTGCTGGTGACACTGGCCCCGGGGGGGTGCTGGTGACACTGGCCCCGGGGGGTGCTGGTGACACTGGCCCCGGGGGGTGCTGGTGACACTGGCCCCGGGGGGGTGCTGGTGACACTGGCCCCGGGGGGTGCTGGTGACACTGGCCCCGGGGGGTGCTGGTGACACTGGCCCCGGGGGTGCTGGTGACACTGGCCCCGGGGGGTGCTGGTGACACTGGCCCCGGGGGGTGCTGGTGACACTGGCCCCGGGGGGGTGCTGGTGACACTGGCCCCGGGGGGGGGGTGCTGGTGACACTGGCCCGGGGGGGGGGTGCTGGTGACACTGGCCCCGGGGGGGGGGTGCTGGTGACACTGGCCCCGGGGGGGGGGTGCTGGTGACACTGGCCCCGGGGGGGGTTGGTGGACACTGGCCCGGGGGGTGTTGGTGACACTGGCCCGGGGGGTGTTGGTGACACTGGCCCCGGGGGGTGCTGGTGACACTGGCCCGGGGGGGGGGGGTGTTGGTGACACTGGCCCCGGGGGGGGTGCTGGTGACACTGGCCCCTGGGGGGGGGTGCTGGTGACACTGGCCCCGGGGGGGGGTGCTGGTGACACTGGCCCCGGGGGGGTGCTGGTGACACTGGCCCCGGGGGGGTGCTGGTGACACTGGCCCCGGGGGGGGAGGTGCTGGTGACACTGGCCCCGGGGGGGGTGCTGGTGACACTGGCCCCGGGGGGTGCTGGTGACACTGGCCCCGGGGGGGGAGGTGCTGGTGACACTGGCCCGGGGGGGGGGTGCTGGTGACACTGGCCCCGGGGGGTGCTGGTGACACTGGCCCGGGGGGGGGGGTGCTGGTGACACTGGCCCCGGGGGGGTGCTGGTGACACTGGCCCCGGGGGGGGGTGCTGGTGACACTGGCCCCGGGGGGGGGTGCTGGTGACACTGGCCCCGGGGGGTGCTGGTGACACTGCCCCTGGGGGGGGTGCTGGTGACACTGGCCCCTGGGGGGGGTGCTGGTGACACTGGCCCCTGGGGGGGGTGCTGGTGACACTGGCCCCGGGGGGGTGCTGGTGACACTGGCCCCTGGGGGGGGTGCTGGTGACACTGGCCCCTGGGGGGGGGTGCTGGTGACACTGGCCCCTGGGGGGGGTGCTGGTGACACTGGCCCCGGGGGGGTGCTGGTGACACTGGCCCCCCGGGGGGGGGGTGCTGGTGACACTGGCCCCGGGGGGGGGGTGCTGGTGACACTGGCCCCTGGGGGGGGTGCTGGTGACACTGGCCCCGGGGGGGGGGTGCTGGTGACACTGGCCCCGGGGGGGGTGCTGGTGACACTGGCCCGGGGGGGGGGGGGGTGCTGGTGACACTGGCCCCGGGGGGGTGCTGGTGACACTGGCCCCTGGGGGGGGTGCTGGTGACACTGGCCCCGGGGGGGGGTGCTGGTGACACTGGCCCCGGGGGGGGGGGGGGTGCTGGTGACACTGGCCCCGGGGGGGTGCTGGTGACACTGGCCCCGGGGGGGGTGCTGGTGACACTGGCCCCGGGGGGGGTGCTGGTGACACTGGCCCGGGGGGGGGGGGGTGCTGGTGACACTGGCCCCGGGGGGGGTGCTGGTGACACTGGCCCCGGGGGGGTGCTGGTGACACTGGCCCCGGGGGGGGGTGCTGGTGACACTGGCCCCGGGGGGGGGTGCTGGTGACACTGGCCCCGGGGGGGGGTGCTGGTGACACTGGCCCGGGGGGGGGGGGTGCTGGTGACACTGGCCCGGGGGGGGGTGCTGGTGACACTGGCCCCGGGGGGGGGGTGCTGGTGACACTGGCCCCGGGGGGGGGTGCTGGTGACACTGGGCCCGGGGGGGGGGTGCTGGTGACACTGGCGGGGGGGGGTGCTGGTGACACTGGCCCCGGGGGGGGGGTGCTGGTGACACTGGCCCCGGGGGGGGGTGCTGGTGACACTGGCCCCGGGGGGGGGGTGCTGGTGACACTGGCCCCGGGGGGGGGGTGCTGGTGACACTGGGGGGGTGCTGGTGACACTGGCCCCGGGGGGGGGGTGCTGGTGACACTGGCCCCGGGGGGGGGGTGCTGGTGACACTGGCCCCGGGGGGGGGTGCTGGTGACACTGGCCCCGGGGGGGGGTGCTGGTGACACTGGCCCCGGGGGGGGGTGCTGGTGACACTGGCCCCGGGGGGGGGTGCTGGTGACACTGGCCCCGGGGGGGTGCTGGTGACACTGGCCGGGGGGGGTGCTGGTGACACTGGCCCCGGGGGGGGGGGGGTGCTGGTGACACTGGCCCCGGGGGGGGGGGTGCTGGTGACACTGGCCCCGGGGGGGGGGTGCTGGTGACACTGGCCCCGGGGGGGGGGGCTGGTGTGCTGCTGGTGACACTGGCCCCGGGGGGGTGCTGGTGACACTGGCCCGGGGGGGTGCTGGTGACACTGGCCCCGGGGGGGTGCTGGTGACACTGGCCCCGGGGGGGTGCTGGTGACACTGGCCCCGGGGGGGCTCTACAAGAATATAACACCCATATTAAGGACTCGTATATTCACACTGTACATTTTTATATACAAGTAAATGAATATATAAAAATAAATAAAATATAGTTACAGGTATGTCATGTTTGGAGGCAGAGTTGTGTTTATGTGTGTTTATGTGTGTGCGTGTGTGGGGTGTGGCCAGGCCTGGGTGTGGCGCCTCCACCTCCAGGTAAACCACTGAACATCTGCCTGGGTGTGGCGCCTCCACCTCCAGGTAAACCACTGAACATCTGCCTGGGTGTGGCGCCTCCACCTCCAGGTAAACCACTGAACATCTGCCTGGGTGTGGCGCCTCCACCTCCAGGTAAACCACTAAACATCTGCCTGGGTGTGGCGCCTCCACCTCCTGGTAAACCACATAACACTTGAGAGCCAGGTGTATCCGGCTCAGGGTGCCGGGCCGGTCATTAAAGTAAACCTCAGAAGCCAGATGGTCTGGCACGCTGTCTGTTTAGTAAACTAAATCGCCTTCCCAACCACTTGGGCTGGACGGTAGGGCGAAGGTCTCGCTTCATGCAGGTCGGCGTTCAATCCCCGACCGTCTACAAGTCGTTGGGGACCATTCCTTTCCCTCCGTCCTATCCCAAATCCTTATCCTATCTCCTTCCACGTGGTATATAGTCGTAATGGCTTGGCGTTTTCTCCCGATTGTTTCGTTCCTTCATACTAAATATAAGTAATATTACATATATTACATAAATATAATTCTGCCTATCAGAAGACTGCATCAGGACACAATATATTAGATACTAGAACCAGGAGGCCTGGTCGACGACCGGGCCGCGGGGACGCTAAGCCCCGGAAGCACCTCAAGGTAACCTCAAGGTTAGGTACTATGAGTTACAGCATCATCGGCCGCCCATCCGTCACTGATGCCAAGGATGAGCTCCTCAACGGCTTCAAGTTATTCCGTTGCAGTTTGAAACATTCAAAACCGGATTCAAATTTAAACTTCCTTTGAAATTCAAACCTAACGGACAGTTGCTTGGTCAGCCGGTCCTCCTAAGGTTGCCACAGTCTCCTTAATGCGAATGAAACACAAAAAGAGACCCTCTTAGGTCCTCATCACGATTTAGTTGTGTGAATTGATAGAGCTTTATAAGTGTTGAAGACAGGACTTGAGCGGCTACGTGGAAATACAAGTGAAACAGTTAGCATGAGTGTATTTATAACTTGTTAATAGACTGGGCGCTTGACCACTCGATTGGTGAGGGTCGGAGCTGGTCGCGTCAGAGAGACGTGGACCGTCCAGCTGGTCGATAATAGTTCCCTCGGGGACGAAGCCTTGCTTACCATTTAACCTGATTGGTTAAATTTAACGCGGGCTGGCCACACGCGCGGGAGAGGGGGGGGGGGGGCTGGCCACACGCCCGGGGGAGGAGGGGGGGGGGGGCTGGCCACACGCCCGGGGGAGGAGGGGGGGGGGGGCTGGCCCCACGCGCAGGCAAGTTACCTAGCAGTAAAGAGGTACCAGGTAGTTAATTAACTTGTTATGGACTTGTATCCTGTGGGGGGTCAGCGGTTCCACCTTGTGGGAAGGGGGGGGGGGGCTCGATGTATCCTGACCAGAGACATGTACTCACCTATTTGTGACTGCAGGATCGAGCGTTGACTCTTGGATCCCGCCTTTCTAGCCATCGGTTGTTTACAGCAATGACCGGTCATTGAAAGGAGAAGCTCAAAGGAGAAAGGAGAAAGGTCATCAGAAAGGAGCCGGTCGGCCGAACGGACAGCACGCTGGACTTGTGATCCTGTGGTCCCGGGGTCGATCCCGGACGCCGGCGAGAAACAATGGGCAGAGTTTCTTTCACTCTATGCCCCTGTTACCTAGCAGTAAAATAGGTACCTGGGTGTTAGTCAGCTGTCACGGGCTGCTTCCTGGGGGTGGAGGCCTGGTCGAGAACCGGGCCGCGGGGACACTAAAGCCCCGAAATCATCTCAAGATAACTTCAAGAATGACTCTGGTCGTATTTTCCTATCATATCTTGTTTTAAAGTTATGAATAGCATTTGCTTCCACAACCTGTTCCTGAAGTGTATTCCATTTTCCCACTACTCTCACGCTAAGAGAAAACTTCCTAACATCTCTGTGACTCATCTGAGTTTCCAGCTTCCACCCATGTCCCCTCGTTCTGTTACTATTCCGTGTGAACATTTCTTCTATTTCTACTTTGTTAATTCCTCTAAGTATTTTATACGTTCCTATCACATCCTCCCTCGACACTAGAATCTTTATTCTAGTGTCGTAAGATTCAGTTCCTTCAGGCGCTCTTCATACCCTATCCCTCGTAGCTCTGGGACGAGTCTCGTTGCAAACTTCCAAACCTTTTCCAGTTTCCTTATGTGTTTCTTCAGGTGGGGACTCCATGATGGCGGATCATACTCTAAGACTGGCCTCACGTAGGCAGTGTAAAGCGCCCTAAATGCCTCCTCTCTTAAGTTTCTGAATGATGTTCTAACTGTTGCCAGTGTAGAGTACGCTGCTGTCGTTATCCTATTTATATGTGCCTCAGGAGATAGATTAGGTGTTACGTCCACCCCCAGGTCTCTTTGTCGAGTCGTCACAGGTAGGCTGTTCCCCTTCATTGTGTACTGTCCCTTTGGTCTCCTATCTCCTAGTCCCATTTCCATAACTTTACATTTGCTCGTGTTGAACTCCAGTAGCCATTTCTCTGACCATTTCTGCAACCTGTTCAAGTCCTCTTGGAGGATCCTGCAATCCTCATCTGTCACAACTCTTCTCATCAACTTTGCGTCATCCGCAAACATTGACATGTAGGACTCTACTCATGTAAACATGTCGTTAACATATATTAGAAATAGAATTGGTCCCAGCACCGATCCTTGAGGTACTCCACTTGTTACTGTTCGCCAGTCCGACTTCTCGCCCCTTACCGTATATGTGTGTGTATGTGTGTGTGTCTCACCACCGTTTCTCACCATCTAATTGTGTCTTGAGTTAATTATTAAGGAGTACTTCGTGGAGTTAAATTACCCGTTGGGGGACTTGGTACACTGGTTTAAGTCTGTTGGTTTACCAGACACAAGTTTGGCATGTCTCGTAACAACGGCCCTCGCAGAGCTGTTCACTTGAGACAGTTAAGTGAGTCCCAGCTGTGTCTGGGTACAAGTGACAGGATGAACAACCCAGCGGGTTTTCTTCCTATTGGGGAGTGTTGTACATGCTGCTATGGCGGTGTGTTCACTCACAGGATGAGTGACGCTGCCCAATACTGTCACTATGGCGGTGTGTCCACTCACAGGATGAGTGGCGCTGCCCAATACTGTCACTATGGCGGTGTGTCCACTCACAGGATGAGTGGCGCTGCCCAATACTGTCACTATGGCGGTGTGTCCACTCACAGGAGGAGTGGCGCTGCCCAATACTGTCACTATGGCGGTGTGTCCACTCACAGGAGGAGTGGCGCTGCCCAATACTGTCACTATGGCGGTGTGTCCACTCACAGGATGAGTGACGCTGCCCAATACTGTCACTATGGCGGTGTGTCCACTCACAGGATGAGTGACGCTGCCCAATACTGTCACTATGGCGGTGTGTCCACTCACAGGATGAGTGACGCTGCCCAATACTGTCACTATGGCGGTGTGTCCACTCACAGGATGAGTGACGCTGCCCAATACTGTCACTATGGCGGTGTGTCCACTCACAGGATGAGTGACGCTGCCCAATACTGTCACTATGGCGGTGTGTCCACTCACAGGATGAGTGGCGCTGCCCAATACTGTCACTATGGCGGTGTGTCCACTCACAGGATGAGTGACGCTGCCCAATACTGTCACTATGGCGGTGTGTCCACTCACAGGATGAGTGACGCTGCCCAATACTGTCACTATGGCGGTGTGTCCACTCACAGGAGGAGTGGCGCTGCCCAATACTGTCACTATGGCAGTGTGTCCACTCACAGGATGAGTGGCGCTGCCCAATACTGTCACTGGCGGTGTGTCCACTCACAGGATGAGTGACGCTGCCCAATATTGTCACTATGGCGGTGTGTCCACTCACAGGATGAGTGACGCTGCCCAATACTGTCACTATGGCGGTGTGTCCACTCACAGGATGAGTGGCGCTGCCCAATATTGTCACTATGGCGGTGTGTCCACTCACAGGATGAGTGACGCTGCCCAATACTGTCACTATGGCGGTGTGTCCACTCACAGGATGAGTGACGCTGCCCAATACTGTCACTATGGCGGTGTGTCCACTCACAGGATGAGTGACGCTGCCCAATACTGTCACTATGGCGGTGTGTCCACTCACAGGATGAGTGGCGCTGCCCAATACTGTCACTATGGCGGTGTGTCCACTCACAGGATGAGTGACGCTGCCCAATACTGTCACTATGGCGGTGTGTCCACTCACAGGATGAGTGGCGCTGCCCAATACTGTCACTATGGCGGTGTGTCCACTCACAGGATGAGTGGCGCTGCCCAATACTGTCACTATGGCGGTGTGTCCACTCACAGGATGAGTGACGCTGCCCAATACTGTCACTATGGCGGTGTTGTCCACTCACAGGATGAGTGGCGCTGCCCAATACTGTCACTATGGCGGTGTGTCCACTCACAGGATGAGTGGCGCTGCCCAATACTGTCACTATGGCGGTGTGTCCACTCACAGGATGAGTGGCGCTGCCCAATACTGTCACTATGGCGGTGTGTCCACTCACAGGATGAGTGGCGCTGCCCAATACTGTCACTATGGCGGTGTGTCCACTCACAGGATGAGTGACGCTGCCCAATACTGTCACTATGGCGGTGTTGTCCACTCACAGGATGAGTGGCGCTGCCCAATACTGTCACTATGGCGGTGTGTCCACTCACAGGATGAGTGGCGCTGCCCAATACTGTCACTATGGCGGTGTGTCCACTCACAGGATGAGTGGCGCTGCCCAATACCTGGCCAGTGAAGGACAGCTAGGCACCCCCGCCTGCTCCAGGCGTGTAGGTCCAAGCTGGGCCAGGCCAGGCCAGGCCAGGCCAGGCCAGACCAGACGTCACTCATGTCGTGACTGGCCGCCACCACCATCGAGAAACTGACCTCAAGGTTGCCATCTTATCTTACCCACGACTGGAAACTCTGGCTAGCACAGAACATGGCCGACTTCTCCAGCGGCACAGCTGTACCAGGTCAGTACGACGGGCTCGCCATAGCCCGTGCTCCTTGCAACTTTTTTTTCCCAGTAGCTGAAAGTAAACAGCAGACCTCTCTAGCACCACTCCTCTGTGTAAATGTGACACTTCGTCCTAGGTAATCGATCAGTGGGCCCACAACGGCCTTCATGTGTTGACCTTCCTCGTTGTATCCTGGGGCCAGATTCACGAAGTAGTTACGCAAGCACTTACGAACCTGGGGTCAGATTCACATAGCAGTTACGCAAGCACTTACGAACCTGGGGTCAGATTCACGAAGTAGTTACGCAAGCACTTACGAACCTGGGGTCAGATTCACGAAGTAGTTATGCAAGTACTTACGAACCTGGGGCCAGATTCACATAGCAGTTACGCAAGTACTTACGAACCTGGGGCCAGATTCACATAGCAGTTACGCAAGTACTTACGAACCTGGGGCCAGATTCACGAAGTAGTTACGCAAGCACTTACGAACCTGGGGCCAGATTCACGTAGTAGTTACGCAAGCACTTACGAACCTGGGGTCAGATTCACGAAGTAGTTATGCAAGCACTTACGAACCTGGGGTCAGACTCACGGAGCAGTTACGCAAGTACTTACGAACCTGGGGCCAGATTCACGAAGCACTTACGCAAGTACTTACGAACCTGGGGCCAGATTCACGAAGCAGTTACGCAAGCACTTACGAACGTGTACATCTTTCCTCAATCTTTGACGACTTTGGTTACATTTATTAAACAGTTTACAAGCATGAAAACTTGCCAATGAACTGTTGTTATTGTTATAAACAGCCTCCTGGTGCTTCCGAGCTCATTAACTGTTTAATAATTGTAAACAAAGCCGCCAAAGATTGAGAAAAGATGGACAGGTTCGTAACTGCTTGCTGAATCTGGCCCCTGTTGTACTCCAGCAGGCCTGGGTGTAGGCCAATTGTACTCCAGGCCTGTACACCCAGGCCTGCTGGGTGTAGACCAGGTGTACTCCAGCAGGCCTGGGTGTAGACCAGGTGTACTCCAGCAGGCCTGGGTGTAGACCAGGTGTACTCCAGCAGGCCTGGGTGTAGACCAGGTGTACTCCAGCAGGCCTGGGTGTAGACCAGGTGTACTCCAGCAGACCTGGGTGTAGACCAGGTGTAATCCAGCAGGCCTGGATGTAGGCTAGGTGTACTCCAGCAGGCCTGGGTGTAGACCAGGTGTACTCCAGCAGGCCTGGGTGTAGACCAGGTGTAATCCAGCAGGCCTGGATGTAGGCTAGGTGTACTCCAGCAGGCCTGGGTGTAGACCAGGTGTACTCCAGCAGGCCTGGGTGTAGACCAGGTGTACTCCAGCAGGCCTGGGTGTAGACCAGGCGTACTCCAGCAGGCCTGGATGTAGACTAGGTGTACTCCAGCAGGCCTGGGTGTAGACCAGGTGTACTCCAGCAGGCCTGGGTGTAGACCAGGTGTACTCCAGCAGGCCTGGGTGTAGACCAGGTGTACTCCAGCAGGCCTGGGTGTAGACCAGGTGTACTCCAGCAGGCCTGGGTGTAGACCAGGTGTACTACAGCAGACCTGGGTGTAGGCCAGTTGTACTCCAGCAGACCTGGGTGTAGGCCAGGTGTACTCCAGCAGGCCAGGGTGTAGACCAGGTGTACTCCAGCAGGCCTGGGTGTAGACCAGGCGTACTCCAGCAGGCCTGGGTGTAGACCAGGCGTACTCCAGCAGGCCTGGGTGTAGACCAGGCGTACTCCAGCAGGCCTGGGTGTAGACCAGGCGTACTCCAGCAGGCCTGGGTGTAGACCAGGCGTACTCCAGCAGGCCTGGGTGTAGGCTAGGCGTACTCCAGCAGGCCTGGATGTAGGCTAGGTGTACTCCAGCAGGCCTGGGTGTAGACCAGGTGTACTCCAGCAGGCCTGGGTGTAGACCAGGTGTACTCCAGCAGGCCTGGGTGTAGACCAGGTGTACTCCAGCAGGCCTGGGTGTAGGCCAGTTGTACTCCAGCAGACCTGGGTGTAGGCCAGGTGTACTGCAGCAGACCTGGGTGTAGGCCAGGTGTACTCCAGCAGGCCTGGGTGTAGGCCAGGTGTACTCCAGCAGGCCTGGGTGTAGACCAGGTGTACTCCAGCAGGCCTGGGTGTTGGCCAGGTGTACTCCAGCAGACCTGGGTGTAGGCCAGGTGTACTCCAGCAGACCTGGGTGTACTCCAGCAGGCCTGGGTGTACTCCAGCAGGCCTGGGTGTACTCCCGCAGGCCTGGGTGTACTCCAGCAGGCCTGGGTGTAGGCCAAGTGTACTCCAGCAGGCCTGGGTGTAGACCAATTATACTCCAACAGGCCTGGGTGTACTCCAGCAGACCTGGGTGTAGGCCAGGTGTACTCCAGCAGGCCTGGGTGTAGGCCAGGTGTACTCCAGCAGGCATGGGTGTACTCCAGCAGGCCTGGGTGTACTCCAGCAGACCTGGGTGTACTCCAGCAGGCCTGGGTGTAGACCAGGTGTACTCCAGCAAGCCTGGGTGTAGACCAGTTGTACTCCAGCAGACCTGGGTGTAGACCAGTTGTACTCCAGCAGACCTGGGTGTAGACCAGTTGTACTCCAGCAGACCTGGGTGTAGACCAGTTGTACTCCAGCAGACCTGGGTGTACTCTAGCAGGCCTGGGTGTACTCCAGCAGACCTGGGTGTACTCCAGCAGGCCTGGGTGTACTCCAGCAGGCCTGGGTGTACTCCAGCAGACTTGGGTGTACTCCAGCAGGCCTGGGTGTACTCCAGCAGGCCTGGGTGTACTGCAGCAGGCCTGGGTGTACTGCAGCAGGCCTGGGTGTACTCCAGCAGGCCTGGATGTACTCCAGCAGGCCTGGATGTACTCCAGCAGGCCTGGGTGTACTCCAGCAGGCCTGGGTGTACTCCAGCAGGCCTGGGTGTACTCCAGCAGGCCTGGGTGTACTCCAGCAGGCCTGGGTGTACTCCAGCAGGCCTGGGTGTACTCCAGCTGGCCTGGGTGTACTCTAGCAGGCCTGGGTGTACTCCAGCAGACCTGGGTGTACTCCAGCAGGCCTGGGTGTACTCCAGCAGGCCTGGGTGTACTCCAGCAGACTTGGGTGTACTCCAGCAGGCCTGGGTGTACTCCAGCAGGCCTGGGTGTACTGCAGCAGGCCTGGGTGTACTGCAGCAGGCCTGGGTGTACTCCAGCAGGCCTGGGTGTACTCCAGCAGGCCTGGGTGTAGGCCAGGTGTACTCCAGCAGGCCTGGGTGTACTGCAGCAGGCCTGGGTGTACTCCAGCTGGCCTGGGTGTACTCTAGCAGGCCTGGGTGTACTCCAGCAGACCTGGGTGTACTCCAGCAGGCCTGGGTGTACTCCAGCAGGCCTGGGTGTACTCCAGCAGACTGGGTGTACTCCAGCAGGCCTGGGTGTACTCCAGCAGGCCTGGGTGTACTGCAGCAGGCCTGGGTGTACTGCAGCAGGCCTGGGTGTACTCCAGCAGGCCTGGGTGTACTCCAGCAGGCCTGGGTGTAGGCCAGGTGTACTCCAGCAGGCCTGGGTGTACTGCAGCAGGCCTGGGTGTACTCCAGCAGGCCTGGGTGTACTCCAGCAGGCCTGGGTGTACTCCAGCAGGCCTGGGTGTAGGCCAGGTGTACTCCAGCAGGCCTGGGTGTACTCCAGCAGGCCTGGGTGTAGGGGTACACCCCTGTACACCAACTAACTGGTGACTGGTTATTTCCATCTTGATTTTCAATGATGTTATTGTTTGATAAACATTGTCTTAAGCTGGGCATATTGAAGTCTCCAAGACGGATAATATCTGGCACCAGGTTGCCAAGATTATGAACACGCTCGCTGTGTTCTGTAACTGTTCTTTGGCTTGCTGAACCGCAGCACCTGGAGGTTTGTTCATTGGAATAACAGCGAGGTTTATGTTCTCTGCTTAACTCTGTACCTTTACCACCTCATTGGTAGAGTTTAAGAGCTCTGTGTATAGAGGTTCTTGTTTAATATATATATAGAGCAGCAACTCTATATGACATGTTTACTCTATCACATCTGTGTTCATTATATTTAGAACTGTTACTGTGGCACTTGTCAAGGACTGGCACTCTACCTGTTACTGTGGCACCTGTTATAGACTGGCACTCTACCTGTTACTGTGGCACCTGTCATGGTCTGGCACTGTTACTGTGACACCTGTCATGGTCTGGCACTGTTACTGTGGCACCTGTCATGGTCTGGCACTGTTACTGTGGCACCTGTCATGGTCTGGCACTGTTACTGTGACACCTGTCATGGTCTGGCACTGTTACTGTGACACCTGTCATGGTCTGGCACTGTTACTGTGGCACCTGTCATGGTCTGGCACTGTTACTGTGGCACCTGTCATGGTCTGGCACTGTTACTGTGACACCTGTCATGGTCTGGCACTGTTACTGTGACACCTGTCATGGTCTGGCACTGTTACTGTGGCACCTGTCATGGTCTGCCACTGTTACTGTGGCACCTGTCATGGTCTGGCACTGTTACTGTGACACCTGTCATGGTCTGGCACTGTTACTGTGGCACCTGTCATGGTCTGGCACTGTTACTGTGGCACCTGTCATGGTCTGCCACTGTTACTGTGGCACCTGTCATGGTCTGGCACTGTTACTGTGACACCTGTCATGGTCTGGCACTGTTACTGTGGCACCTGTCATGGTCTGCCACTGTTACTGTGGCACCTGTCATGGTCTGCCACTGTTACTGTGGCACCTGTCATGGTCTGGCACTGCACCAAGAGACAGTCCACAGTGCCATACACAGTTCAGGAGCATGTTGGCTGTAGTTTTGTGTCCAGTTAATCTATCATGCAGCCCCCCCCCCTCCCTGGTACTCTACCGGCAAGGTGAGTGGCGGAGGTTAATGTCAGCGAGAGTTCGAGCCCGTGAACGGAATCCGGTGTTGGTTCACTGGCAGGTGAGGTCCAGCCCCGGTGGACCAGTGTTGACTTGGTCTCTCCCCACCATCCTTGTCCACCGTGTTGGGTGTATTGGGTGGGTGTGTGTGTGTGTGTGTGTGTGTGTGTGTGTGTGTGTGTGTGTGTGTGTGTGTGTGTGTGTGTGTGTGTGTGTGTGTGTGTGTAGTGGGTGGTGTGTGTGTGTGTGTGTGTGTGTGTGTGTGTGTGTGTGTGTGTGTGTGTGTGTGTGTGTGTGTGTGTGTGTGTGTGTGTGTGTGTGTGTGTGTGTGTGTGTAGTGGGTGTGTGTGTGTGTGTGTGTGTAGTGTGTGTGTGTGTGTGTGTGTGTGTGTGTGTGTGTGTGTAGTGGGTGGGTGTGTGTGTGTGTGTGTGTGTGTGTAGTGGGTGTGTGTGTGTGTAGTGGGTGGGTGTGTGTGTGTGTGTGTGTAGTGGGTGTGTGTGTGTGTAGTGGGTGTGTGTGTGTGTGTAGTGTGTGTGTACTCACCTATTTGGGCTTGCAGGATCGAGCACTGGCTCTTGGATCCCGCCTTTCCATCCATCGGTTCTTTACAGCAATGACTCCTGTCCCATTTCCCTTTCATACCTAGTTTTAAAATTATGAATAGAGTTTGCTTCCACAACCTGTTCCTGAAGTGCATTCCATTTTTCCACTACTCTCACGCTAAAAGAAAACTTCCTAACATCTCTCTGACTCATCTGAGTTTCCAGCTTCCACCCATGTCCCCTCGTTCTGTTACTATTCCGTGTGAACATTTCATCTATTTCCACTTTGTCAATTCCCCTGAGTATTTTATATGTCCCTATCATATCTCCTCTCTCCCTTCTTTTCTCTAGTGTCGTAAGGTTACGTTCCCTCAGACGTTCTTCATATCAAATCCTTCGTAACTCTGGGACAAGCCTCGTCGCAAACCTCTGAACCTTCTCTAGTTTCCTTATGTGTTTCTTCAGGTGGGGGCTCCATGATGGCGCGGCATACTCTAAGACGGGTCTCACGTAGGCAGTGTAAAGCGCCCTAAAAGCCTCCTCACTTAGGTTTCTGAATGAAGTTCTAATTTTCGCCAGTGTATAGTACACTGCTGTCATTATCCTATTTATATGTGCCTCAGGAGTTAGATTAGGTGTCACATCCACTCCCAGGTCTCTTTCTCGAATCGTTACAGGTAGGCTGTTCCCCTTCATTGTGTACTGTCCCTTTGGTCTCCTATCACCTGATCCCATTTCCATAACTTTACATTTACTGGTGTTGAACTCCAGTAGCCATTTCCCTGACCATCTCTGCAACCTGTTTAAGTCCTCTTGGAGGATCCTACAATCCTCATCTGTCACAACTCTTCTCATTAATTTTGCGTCATCCGCAAACATTGACATGTATGATTCCACTCCTGTAAACATATCATTTACGTAAATTAGAAAGAGGATTGGGCCCAGCACCGATCCTTGAGGTACTCCACTTGTTACTGTTCGCCAGTCCGACTTCTCGCCCCTTACCATTACCCTCTGGCTCCTTCCTGTTAGGTAGTTCTTCACCCATACTAGGGCCTTTCCGCTTACTCCTGCCTGCCTCTCAAGTTTGTATAGCAGTCTCATGTGCGGTACCGTATCAAAGGCCTTTTGGCAGTCAAGAAATATGCAGTCTGCCCAGCCTTCTCTGTCCTGCCTTATCCTTGTTACTTTGTCATAGAATTCTAAAAGGTTTGTTAGGCATGATTTCCCTGTCCAGAACCCATGTTGGTGCTTGTTTACAAACCCAATGCTCTCCAGGTGCTCAACAAGTCTTAGCCTAATTATTCTTTCAAGTATTTTGCAGGGGATGCTTGTCAGTGATACGGGTCTGTAGTTAAGTGCCTCCTCCCTATCTCCTTTCTTAAAAATCGGTACGACATTTGCCTCCTTCCAGCAACTGGGCAATTCTCCCGACATAGTGACTCATTAAAGATCATTGCCAGAGGCACACTGAGAGCCTGCGCTGCCTCTTTTAGTATTCACGGTGATACTTTGCCTGATCCAACCGCTTTAGTTACATGTAGTGTTGTCAACTGTTTCATTACCTACTCTGCTGTCACCTCTATATCTGATAGTCTTCCATCTAGGGTAATCTCTTCCAACAATGGGAGCTGCTCAGGCTCGGTTGTGAACACTCCATGGAAACTTGCATTCAGTACCTCACAGATTTCCTTGTCGCTTTCTGTATATGCCCCCTCTGTTTTCCTCAGTCTTGTCACTTGGTCATTTACCGACATCTTCCTTCTTATATGGATATGTAGTAATTTTGGTTGCTTTTTCGCTTTGATTGCAATATCATTCTCATAATTTCTTTCCGACACTCGTCTTATGTTAATGTAATCGTTCCTAGCTCTGATACATCTAATCCTGTTGTGCTCTGTCCTTTGTCTTCTGTACTTCCTCCACTCCATCCTGCTTCTCACTTTTGCTTCCTGACACTGTCTATTAAACCATGGGTTATTATATTCCTTCCTGCTTTTTTCCTTTACTGTTGGAATAACTCTCTCTCCAGCCTCCTTGCATTTCCATATGACTTGGTTCATCATATCTTGGACTGTTTTTCCTCTAATTTCTTCCTCCCACTGCACTTCTCCCAGGTAGTCCCTTATCCTTCTGTAGTCCCCTTTTCTGTAATCAAGTCTCCTTTCCCGGACCTCTTGTCCTTTGGTCACAATTTTAAGCTCCATCATGTAGTCAAAGACTAGGACACAATGGTCACTGGCTCCTAGTGGTATTTCATGTTCTAAATGCTCGATGTCTTCTACATTCTGGGTGAAAACGAGGTCTAATAGGCTGGGTGTATCCCCTCCTCTTTCCCTAATGTCTTCCTTCACATGCTGTGTTAGGAAATTCCTGTCAATAACGTCTACCAGCTTCGCTCCCCAGGTCTCCTCCCCGCCATGGGGATGCCTCGTTTCCCAATCTATCTCTCCGTGATTTAGGTCTCCCATGACCAGTAGCTTCGCTCTCATTCTATGCGCTATAGCTGCTGCCCTCTGCAGTTCATCTATACATGTTGT
Organism: Procambarus clarkii; assembly: GCF_020424385.1. Taxonomy (NCBI): domain Eukaryota; kingdom Metazoa; phylum Arthropoda; class Malacostraca; order Decapoda; family Cambaridae; genus Procambarus; species Procambarus clarkii. Next base: position 228,890 of record NC_059610.1, on the reverse strand, counting down.
GTTGCTGTCCTCGTACTCCTGCCTGGGCCTTCTACTGTTTGGTGGGGGATTGTAGAGTATCAAGATTACAATCTTCTTCCCATCCACTGTCAGAGTTCCATGTATGAAGTTCGTGCTTTCATTGGTACCCAGATTTTCCAGCTCATCAAACTTCCATTTCCGCTTTATTAGGAGTGCCACTCCTCCTCCCTGTCTCTGTGTCCTTTCTTTTCTTATCACCTGGTACCCCTCTGGAAAGATTGCATCCGAGATCATGCTATTTATTTTAGTTTCCACTATTGCCACCATGTCTGGGTCTGCCTCACTAACTCTTTCTTTTGTCTCTTCTGCTTTATTGGATACCCCATCAGTATTGGTGATGGGGTAACTTCTTGGAAACTCTGGTGCCAGAGTTCCCCCTTTCGCCGGGGGTCTGGGGGGGACGGGGGGGGGGGGTATCTTGGGGGCGAGTGGGGGTGTCTGGGGGGGGGGTGCTAGGGGTTGCCTGGGAGTACCTATTAGTGCCTGGTAGGCAAATGGGGTCTGGGCATCTAGGGGGGTAGGAAGGGCATAATGGGTCTGAAAGTTAGGGAGAGTCTGAATGGCATAGGAGGGTTGAGAAATAGTGTGTGTGTGTGTGTGTGTGTGGGGGGGGGGGGGTAGTGGGTAGTGGGTGACTGATGTGGTCACCCACCTGCGCCCAGTTTCCCCTTGTCTCGCCCCCCTCACCCCTCACTCCTTGTCCCTCACCCCTCACTCCTTGTCCCTCACCCCTCACTCCTCACCCCTCCGCCCCATCTGCTAGGTCAAACTTGGTTCCTCCCCCCCCCCTGTCAATTAGGTCAACATATTTGCTGGATTCCTTCTGGGCCAAGTGGCAGCGCTCCGCCTGGCGAGTCTGCGCGTACTGTTGGAGGTCACTCCACCGGAAGTGGTCTTCCTACACTCCCCCCCTCCCCCCATGCCTCCCCCCCCCTCATTCTTTCTCTGCTTCTCTTACTTTACCTTTTTCATCACCTGTCCTTCTTCCTCTCTTCTTCTCTGGTGTTACCTTCGCTTTCGTTGCACTGTTTACGTCTTATTCTCACCCCTCCTTCTGTACATTCTCCTGTTCTCCTTACCTGTTACCTAGCAGTAAATAGGTACCTGGGTGTTAGTCAGCTGTCACGGGCTGCTTCCTGGGGGGTGGAGGCCTGGTCGAGGACCGGGCCGCGGGGACACTAAAGCCCCGAAATCATCTCAAGATAACCTCAAGATCTCAAGATAACCATATGTCGTCTCCGTGCTCCCGCCTGACCCTTCATGTCTTCCCCTCCCCCTGTACCCACCATGTCCCCCCCCCTCACCCCGTGTCGTCAGTGACAGGAGTGGGTCACGACGGAGGTGACAGTGTTGGTGACCTGCATTCCCGCCATTGTCACCTGTGTCACGTACTTGTCACCGCCCCCCCCCCCCACCACCACGGTCTGTGTATGGGAGACTGCCATACACCGCCATCTGGCTGTGGTGGTGGTATTATTCCCCCCCCCCTTCCCCTCTCGACCTGTGGGGGGGGGGGGTAAGGGATTCGGGTCGTGGTGTCAGGTCAGGTGTCACTACACCCGTGGCACTGCACCCGTGGCACTGCACCCGTGGCACTGCACCCGTGGCACTGCACCCGTGGCACTCTCAGGTGCATCCCTCTGTCAAGAGAAAACAACGCCACACGAATACACACACATGAACACATTTTGTGCGTTGAGAGGCGGGACCAAAGAGCCGAAGCTCAACCCCCGAAAGCACAACTAAGTGAGTACATTATAAACTCATTTTTTCCTGCGCGAGACACGAGACAAAGTACTGGTGAGGTTGTCGTCTTCCACGACACCGCAGCGACGGGTCGTATTCAGGGAGCAGCGACATCTTTCCTGCAGCACAGTAAAATAACAACGTACTGGAGTGAACGATATGGAAGAAAATGCAGAATAGAACCAGTGAAGAGCAGAGGTGCCATAGGCACAATCAGAGAACACTGTATAAACATCAGAGGTCCGCGGTTGTTCAACGTCCTCCCAGCGAGCATAAGAAATATTGCCGGAACAACCGTGGACATCTTCAAGAGGAAACTAGATTGTTTCCTCCAAGGAGTGCCGGACCAACCAGGCTGTGGTGGGTATGTGGGCCTGCGGGCCGCTCCAAGCAACAGCCTGGTGGACCAAACTCTCGCAAGTCAAGCCTGGCCTCGGGCCGGGCTTGGGGAGTAGAAGAACTCCCAGAACCCCATCAACCAGGTATATGTGGGCCTGCGGACCGCTCCAAGCAACAGCCTGGTGGACCAAACTCTCACAAGTCAAGCCTGGCCTCGGGCCGGGCTTGGGGAGTAGAAGAACTCCCAGAACCCCATCAACCAGGTATATGTGGGCCTGCGGGCCGCTCCAAGCAACAGCCTGGTGGACCAAACTCTCACAAGTCAAGCCTGGCCTCGGGCCGGGCTTGGGGAGTAGAAGATCTCCCAGAACCCCATCAAGCAGGTATATGTGGGCCTGCGGGCCGCTCCAAGCAACAGCCTGGTGGACCAAACTCTCACAAGTCAAGCCTGGCCTCGGGCCGGGCTTGGGGAGTAGAAGAACTCCCAGAACCCCATCAACCAGGTATATGTGGGCCTGCGGGCCGCTCCAAGCAACAGCCTGGTGGACCAAACTCTCACAAGTCAAGCCTGGCCTCGGGCCGGGCTTGGGGAGTAGAAGAACTCCCAGAACCCCATCAAGCAGGTATATGTGGGCCTGCGGGCCGCTCCAAGCAACAGCCTGGTGGACCAAACTCTCACAAGTCAAGCCTGGCCTCGGGCCGGGCTTGGGTAGTAGAAGAACTCCCAGAACCCCATCAACCAGGTATATGTGGGCCTGCGGGCCGCTCCAAGGAACAGCCTGGTGGACCAAACTCTCACAAGTCAAGCCTGGCCTCGGGCCGGGCTTGGGGAGTAGAAGAACTCCCAGAACCCCATCAAGCAGGTATATGTGGGCCTGCGGGCCGCTCCAAGCAACAGCCTGGTGGACCAAACTCTCACAAGTCAAGCCTGGCCTCGGGCCGGGCTTGGGGAGTAGAAGAACTCCCAGAACCCCATTAACCAGGTATCAAGCAGGCCCGAGGGCTAATCCCTGGAAACACAAACCGAAACTGTCTCTATTTTCCGCTTGTTACAACTTGTAATAAAGTTGTTACATCTTGGCTGAACGTGTTTATGACGCATTAGAACATTGTTACAACTTGCTATATTGGTTGTTATAACTGGTTAGGTGTTAAAACTCGTTCGAACGTTGTACTAACGTCGTAGTTACGGTATGTGTTCGGCGGGATATCATCGCAAACCAGACATGACAAGGCTGATCTCGTCGGAATTTAAAACTACTGAATAATTTGGAGGATATTGATCCAGACTACTGCTATAAAAGCAATCCATCCTCCTTAAATGAGGGTACTTTTTTTGTAACTGTGGTCGATCGTACCAATAGGATCCCCAGTAAGCCACTTTTTGTACTGTTTAATAGTCCGGAAAAAATTATGCTAATTACCAAACTTAAATATTCCTAGACCCAGTACAGTACATATATGCACTATATTATTTTTATTTATTTATTTATTTATTTATTTATATACAAGAAGGTACATTGGGTTTGTGAGTATACATAGCATAGTACAGTAATTGCACTCTTGTAAAGCCACTAGTACGCGCAGCGTTTCGGGCAGGTCCTTAATCTAACAGATAATTTTAAGTAGGTAAATTCTATCAGAATTAATAAAATGATAACAAATACATTGCAAGAAAAAAATGAGATGAGAGAGATTAGTAAGTATATTAAAGCACATTGGTATATTAAACGAACGAAACAAATTATGAACGAACAAATCCACAAGGGCCGTGTCGAGGATTCGAACCTACGTCCGAGAGCATCCCAAACGCTGCCTTAATCGACTGAGCTACGACATGGTAAGAGAATTGCAATTTCTTTTACCATGCTAAAAGAATTAGGCCTCAGCGTTTATAAGGCCTACGATTGTTTGGTTAGGCCTCATTAGCAACATTAATATAAAAACCTTAACGGTTTGTCCAAATTCAATCATACAAAAGTCTACTTTCTGGTGGTTCATCACGACATATTTGTAGACCAGACCACACACTAGAAGATGAAGGGACGACGACGTTTCGGTCCGTCCTGGACCATTCTCAAGTCGATTGAGAATCGACTTGAGAATGGTCCAGGACGGACCGAAACGTCGTCGTCCCTTCACCTTCTAGTGTGTGGCCTGGTCAACATACTTCAGCCACGTTATTGTGACTCATCGCCTGCAAACATATTTGTACTTTTGACCGAAGAGTTACTACAAGAACTCTCGTTTTAGGAGGTTGAGCTTTTCAAAGGTCAGATATAACACACACAAGGAGCCACGGCATGAAGCTCAACAAGCCACAATGTAACACAGAAAATAGGAGATTTTTTTTTCACCCACAGGGTTATAAACCCATGGAACCGCCTACCCGCCGAAGCCGTCAATGACAAAACATTGCTACAATTCAGAATCCTGCTGGATGAAATCAGGACAGAGGTCAACGCAAAGTTTGCGGGGAATAACAACCATTGATCAGTAAACATACTTGCACTTGAACACCCATTGTTTATCCTTCTTAGGCATAAGCACTCAGAAAATAGCACTTCACCGGTCGGCCGAGCTGACAGCACGCGGGACTTGTGATCCTGTGGTCCTGGGTTCGATCCCAGGCGCCGGCGAGAAACAATGGGCAGAGTTTCTTTCACCCTATGCCCCTGTTACCTAGCAGTAAAATAGGTACCTGGGTGTTAGTCAACTGTCACGGGCTGCTTCCTGGGGGTGGAGGCCTGGTCGAGGACCGGGCCGCGGGGACACTAAAGCCCCGAAATCATCTCAAGATAACCTCAAGATACCTGGTTGATGGGGTTCTGGGAGTTCTTCTACTCCCCAAGCCCGGCCCGAGGCCAGGCTTGACTTGTGAGAGTTTGGTCCACCAGGCTGTTGCTTGGAGCGGCCCGCAGGCCCACATACCCACCACAGCCCGGTTGGTCCGGCACTCCTTGGAGGAATAAATCTAGTTTCCTCTTGAAAATGTCCACGGTTGTTCCAGCAATATTTCTTATGCTCGCTGGGAGGATGTTGAACAACCGCGGACCTCTGATGTTTATACAGTGTTCTCTGATTGTGCCTATAGCACCTCTGCTCTTCACTGGTTCTATTCTGCATTTTCTTCCATATCGTTTTATATCATATCATATAAGATAACCTTACGGCAATTTTATTTTGGTACAATGGGAAGGTTATACCAACCTGTCCTTACAAAACACGTCGCTCTTTGCTCGTATGCGCTACTGCCAAAAAATACAGCAATTTGAAAATTAAAAAAATCGAAAATAATTTTCGGATTTTTGTTTTCCAAAACAGCAAGTTAAGGGTCTTCTGGTAGGTTAGGAGGGCAGGAAGTTCACCTTAGGTTTCAAAACTTCATGAAAACCGTTAATTGAAAATTTCCTCTTCTAACCTAACAGAGTAAGCCAGAGGACCTAAACCAGAAAACGAGATAATACGTCAATTTTGTGAGCTGCTTCCATTTTTTATTATGATCATTTTACACCTTAGTGCGCATACGAGCGAAAAGCGACGTAATTAGTGAGAGTACGGGTTGATGTATATACCTAATGCGTTCATATGGTTATCTTGAGGTTATCTTGAGATGATTTCGGGGCTTTAGTGTCCCCGCGGCCCGGTCCTCGACCAGGCCTCCACCCCCAGGAAGCAGCCCGTGACAGCTGACTAACACCCAGGTACCTATTTACTGCTAGGTAACAGGGGCATTCAGGGTGAAAGAAACTTTGCCCATTTGTTTCTACCTCGTGCGGGAATCGAACCCGCGCCACAGAATTACGAGTCCTGCGCACTATCCACCAGGCTACGAGGCCCCCTTCACTTGACAGGTGATGGTGACAACACTCATCCATCAACCAAACGACTCTTACCTTGAGGTTACCTTGAGGTGCTTCCGGGGCTTAGTGTCCCCGCGGCCCGGTCGTCGACCAGGCCTCCTGGTTGCTGGACTGATCAACCAGGCTGTTAGAGAGCTTGGTTAAGGTGGTGACCCAAAAGCTGCAACAATAATGCTTGCAGACAATTAAACAGTAAACTTTTGTTCTCTACATTGCAACAACATTTTTTTCACATCATTATTTATGACTTGGAGAACACGTCTGGACTGATGATGGGTAGTCAGCCATCTTCTTGCCACAAGTGACAAAAATAATAGGAAAAACATTAGCTGGAATGAAAACACGAACCTTTTACAATACACGTCTGAGGTTCAGTGGTGTACATGGCAACCTGTCCTCAGACCAAGACCATTCCATCCAGCGGTCGACCCCAAAGACGCATTCAACAATTTTAACATGCTAGCTCCCGCCAAACACACACCGAAACTACGACGTTGGTACAACGTTCGAACAAGTTTTAACACCTCCTAACCAGTTATAACAACCAATATAGCAAGTTGTAGCAACGTTCTAATACGTCATAAACACGTTAAGCCAAGATGTAACAACTTTATTACAAGTTGTAACAAGCGGAAAATAGAGTCAGCCTCGGTTTGTGTTTCCAGGACTGTTCATTCAAAATAGGAAGTTTCTCAAATATAAATTAATATTAAAATATATTAGCATATTGTGCTTATTTAGGCATTTATATATTTATTTACGAGAATGTACAATTGGTTTGTGAGATTACATAATATTGGTATTTTTACATAATTGCAGAGCCATTAACACGCAGTGTTTCGGGCACTGGTTAGGTTAGGTGTTTAGGTTCTGTTGGCCATTAGTACGCGGGTGAAGTAATGACAGCGTTCTGGTTCGAACAAAAGTCGTCAGCGAAGCACTTGGTGTTCGAACATCATCAGTTGTGAGTTGTGTGTAAACCGTTTTTCATTCATAAACAGGGGGTTTGGCGGGTGGATGGAATGGGCTTTGGCCATTGTTTATGAGGACGGGCTGGTAGATGGAGCTTGAATACCCCTGAATACCAAGCGTACCGCCCGAACGTGAGCTGCTGGCGCCGCCACCTGTGACCCAAGTGACTGTCTCATGGTGACGCCTTCTCCTCAGTCCTTGTGTGAGGGTCATGGTATCCGGTCTTGGTTTTCCTGTGTGAAGATCCTGGCTGTTGATGTTAGGCAGGGGGTACGTGGGTTGTGTTCCTGTACTGTACATGGTCTGTGGGCTTGATGACTACACTGCCTGCATGCCATTTTTCAGGCAGTGAGGGGCGAGCGCTGATGATTGATTGATGAAGATTAAGCCACCCGATAGGTGGCACGGGCATGAATAGCCCGTAAGTGGTGGCCGTTTTGAGCCATTACCAGTATCGAAAGATGATAATGGAGATCTGTGGAGGTGCGACTGCACCCTGCGTGACGGGAGATGTCTCCCGTGTGGGGGAAGCGCGTAGCCATTATGACTATATAGCACTGGGAAGGGTTCGGGATGGGACGGGGGAAGGAATGGTGCTCAACGACTTGGACGGCCAGGGATTGAACGCCGACCTGCATGAAGCGATACCGTCGCTCTATCGTCCAGTCCAAGTGGTTGAGCTTTCAGCCAGTGAATGTTAACATATTAAATAATTTGCACCTTCATATTTTGAATGTTTAAAGATATTATCCTTGGACGCATGGGGTAATTTTTTATATTTTAATCCATCTACCTCGTAGATGGGGGGCCTCGTAGCCTGGTGGATAGCGCGCAGGACTCGTAATTCTGTGGCGCGGGTTCGATTCCCGCACGAGGCAGAAACAAATGGGCAAAGTTTCTTTCACCCTGAATGCCCCTGTTACCTAGCAGTAAATAGGTACCTGGGAGTTAGTCGGCTGTCACGGGCTGCTTCCTGGGGGTGGAGGCCTGGTCGAGGACCGGGCCGCGGGGACACTAAAGCCCCGAAATCATCTCAAGATAACCTCAAGATCTAGCAGAGTCGCAGAAAGTGGTATGTCAGGTGTTAACAATGATCACAGTGACCTGTGGGTTGTGAAGATCACAACCCACAGGATTGTGATCCTCCTGAGGATCACAATCACTGGTTGTGAGTGATATGGGCCAATCACTGGTGACTTGTGATCTTCTGTTATTGTGTAGAGTTAGCCACTCAGAACGAAATGTCCATGTAGCCCGGGCTATAGTTGAGCTCTTAAGAGTTGTAATCTGTTGTACTCAGTCATGTACCTTTTATGGACAATAATTCTCATTGTGTTGATTATGGATGAACTCTTTATAAGTAGTGACGTGCGATGATCTTGTCCGCAGTACCTGAGCAAGCAGACGGCCGCCCTGAGGGAGGTGAACGATTCTCGGCTTCGCATCTACGAGCAGCTGGAGATCTCCATACACGAGCTGGAGAAGAACAACAACAGACTCGCTGCCGAGGGCGCCGCTGACAAGCGTAAAATAAGGAAGTACGTAGCCCCTCGGCCCCATGTCAACACGACTGTTTCTATTGTGATTTATGTGTGTAATGAAGGGCAAAGAGGTAGAACGGCCTATTCACATAGCTCGAGTGCAGGGGGGAGTTGTGTAAAACCCTGGTTTGTGTCTCGGGAGAGGCTGCAGGATCCAAGTAAGTTGGTACAACTTCTGGTTTCAAATCTTTTTGGCCATATCGTAGCTCAGTCGATTAAGGCAGCGTCTGGGATGATCTCGGACGTAGGTTCGAATCCTCGTCACGGCCCTTGTGGATTTGTTCAACAAGACTATTCTTTGTCAATGGGTCCACTAAGACGTCTTGAAGTAGTGGCTGAGGAGTGATAGCGTAGTAACGTTGTTACGCTGTTACTACGTAGTAACGTAGTAACAGAATATGCAGAATATTTGCACTGAAATTCGTACTGTACAGAATAATTTTATTTTCAGGAATGAAGAATAAAGAATATTTGTATTTGTTGTGTTTTCACTTTGATTTCATTGCTGTTTTCACTGACTCGGTGATATGAATGTTTAACATTACAAATATTTGTTTACTCTATAGGAGTGGTGTCTGGGGCAGTCTCTACCCCCCCCCCTCCACTCCCGTTCCTCCTTTTCCGTCTCTCCCACATCGTCCCTCCCCCTTTTCCTTCCTCTCCCCTCTCTCCCCCCTCTACCTCCTCTCCCCCTATTCCCTCTCCCCCCCTCTTCCCTCTTCCCCCCCTCTTCCCTCTCCCCCCTCTTCCCTCTCCCCCCCTCTTCCCTCTCCCCCCCTCTTCCCTCTCCCCCCCTCTTCCCTCTCCCCCCTCTTCCCTCTCCCCCCCTCTTCCCTCTCCCCCCCTCTTCCCTCTCCCCCCCTCTTCCCTCTCCCCCCCTCTTCCCTCTCCCCCCCTCTTCCCTCTCCCCCCTCTTCCCTCTCCCCCCCCCCCCTCTTCCCTCTCCCCCCCCTCTTCCCTCTCCCCCCTCTTCCCCCTCCCCCCCTCTTCCCTCTCCCCCCCTCTTCCCTCTCCCCCCCTCTTCCCTCTCCCCCCCTCTTCCCTCTCCTCCCCTCTTCCCTCTCCCCCCCTCTTCCCTCTCCCCCCTCTTCCCTCTCCCCCCCCTCTTCCCTCTCCCCCCCTCTTCCCTCTCCCCCCTCTTCCTTCTCCCCCCTCTTCCCTCTCCCCCCTCTTCCCTCTCCCCCCTCTTCCCTCTCCCCCCTCTTCCCTCTCCCCCTCTTCCCTCTCCCCCCTCTTCCCTCTCCCCCCCTCTTCCCTCTCCCCCCCCTCTTCCCTCTCCCCCCCCTCTTCCCTCTCCCCCCCCCTCTTCCCTCTCCCCCCCCCTCTTCCCTCTCCCCCCCCTCTTCCCTCTCCCCCCCCTCTTCCCTCTCCCCCCCTCTTCCCTCTCCCCCCCTTTTCCCTCTACCCCCCTCTTCCCTCTACCCCCCTCTTCCCTCTCCCCCTCTTCCCTCTCCCCCTCTTCCCTCTCCCCCTCTTCCCTCTCCCCCTCTTCCCTCTCCCCCTCTTCCCTCTACCCATTCTTCCCTCACTCCCCCCCTCTCTCTCTCCCCCCCCTCTCTCTCCCCCTCTCTCCTCCCTCTCGTCTTTCCACTTCTCCCCACCCTCTCCACCCCCATTTTCTTTATCCTCTTCTCATTTCCTAACTCCCCCCCTCCTCCAATCTTGAAAAGTGATAAATTATCATTTACATACATATAACAGAAAGGTTCCCCAGGTCTTTTCCTTCCTCTTTCCACCATTTCGCCACTCTTCACCTCATCCCCCCTTCCATCCCCTCATCCCCCCTTCCATCCCCTCATCCCCCCTTCCATCCCCTCATCCCCCCTTCCATCCCCTCATCCCCCCTTCCATCCCCTCATCCCCCCTCCCCCCCCTCCCCCCCTTATCAGAAACTTTATTATTAACAAACCACACCTTTGTCCTACTCTTTGCCCCATTTCCCCTTGGTCCCCCTCAACCCCCTCTCCCCCCCTATGGTCCCCTCATCCCCCTCCCCTTGGTCCCCTCATCCCCCTCCAATTGGTCCCCTCATCCCCCTGCTTCCCCCTCTCCTTGGTCCCTGCCTCCCCCTCCCCTTGGTCCCTGCCTCCCCCTCCCCTTGGTCCCCTCATCCCCCCCTCCCATTGGTCCCCTCATCCCCCCTGCCTCCCCCTCCCCTTGGTCCCTGCCTCCCCCTCCCCTTGGTCCCTGCCTCCCCCTCCCCTTGGTCCCCTCATCCCCCCTGCCTCTCCCTCCCCTTGGTCCCTGCTTCCCCTCCCCTTGGTCCCTGCTTGCCCCCCCCTCCCCTTGGTCCCCTCATCCCCCCTGCCTCCCCCTCCCCTTGGTCCCCTCATCCCCCCCTGCTTCCCCCTCCCCTTGGTCCCTGCCTCCCCCTCCCCTTGGTCCCTGCTCCCCCCTCCCCTTGGTCCCTGCTTCCCCCTCCCTTTGGTCCCCTCATCCCCCCTGCCTCCCCCTCCCCTTGGTCCCCTCATCCCCCCTGCCTCCCCCTCCCCTTGGTCCCCTCATCCCCCCTGCTTCCCCCTCCCCTTGGTCCTTGCCTCCCCCTCCCCTTGGTCCCTGCCTCCCCCTCCCCTTGGTCCCTGCCTCCCCCTCCCCTTGGTCCCCTCATCCCCCCTGCTTCCCCCTCCCCTTGGTCCCCTCATCCCCCTCCCCTTGGTCCCTGCTTCCCCCTCCCCTTGGTCCCTGCTTCCCCCTCCCTTTGGTCCCCTCATCCCCCCTGCCTCCCCCTCCCCTTGGTCTCCTCATCTCCCCTGCTTCACCCTCCCCTTGGTCCCTGCCTCCCCCTCCCCTTGGTCCCTGCCTCCCCCTCCCGTTGGTCCCCTCATCCCCCCTGCTTCCCCCTCCCCTTGGTCCCCTCATTCCCCCTGCCTCCCCCTCCCCTTGGTCCCCTCATCCCCCTTGCCTCCCCCTCCCCTTGGTCCCCTCATCCCCCCCTGCTTCCCCCTCCCCTTGGTCCCCTCATTCCCCCCTGCTTCCCCCTCCCCTTGGTCCCCTCATTCCCCCTGCTTCCCCCTCCCCTTGGTCCCTGCTTCCCCTCCCCTTGGTCCCTGGTTCCCCTCCCCTTGGTCCCTGCTTCCCCTCCCCTTGGTCCCTGCTTCCCCCTCCCCTTGGTCCCTGCTTCCCCCTCCCTTTGGTCCCCTCATCCCCCCTGCCTCCCCCTCCCCTTGGTCTCCTCATCTCCCCTGCTTCACCCTCCCCTTGGTCCCTGTCTCCCCCTCCCCTTGGTCCCCTCATCCCCCTCCCCTTGGTCCCCTCATCCCCCCCTGCCTCCCCCTCCCATTGGTCCCCTCATCCCCCCTGCCTCCCCCTCCCCTTGGTCCCCTCATCCCCCCTGCCTCCCCCTCCCCTTGGTCCCCTCATCCCCCCTGCCTCCCCCTCCCCTTGGTCCCCTCATCCCCCCTGCCTCCCCCTCCCCTTGGTCCCCTCATCCCCCCTGCCTCCCCCTCCCCTTGGTCCCCTCATCCCCCCTGCCTCCCCCTCCCCTTGGTCCCTGCCTCCCCCTCCCCTTGGTCCAATCATCCCCCCTGCCTCCCCCTCCCCTTGGTCCCTGCTTCCCCTCCCCTTGGTCCCTGCTTCCCCCTCCCCTTGGTCCCCTCATCCCCCCTGCCTCCCCCTCCCCTTGGTCCCCTTTCCCCCCTGCTTCCCCCTCCCCTTGGTCCCTGCCTCCCCCTCCCCTTGGTCCCTGCTTCCCCCTCCCCTTGGTCCCTGCTTCCCCCTCCCTTTGGTCCCCTCATCCCCCCTGCCTCCCCCTCCCCTTGGTCCCCTCATCCCCCCTGCCTCCCCCTCCCCTTGGTCCCCTCATCCCCCCTGCTTCCCCCTCCCCTTGGTCCTTGCCTCCCCCTCCCCTTGGTCCCTGCCTCCCCCTCCCCTTGGTCCCTGCCTCCCCCTCCCCTTGGTCCCCTCATCCCCCTCTGCTTCCCCCTCCCCTTGGTCCCCTCATCCCCCCTGCTTCCCCCTCCCCTTGGTCCCTGCTTCCCCCTCCCTTTGGTCCCCTCATCCCCCCTGCCTCCCCCTCCCCTTGGTCTCCTCATCTCCCCTGCTTCACCCTCCCCTTGGTCCCTGCCTCCCCCTCCCCTTGGTCCCTGCCTCCCCCTCCCCTTGGTCCCCTCATCCCCCCTGCTTCCCCCTCCCCTTGGTCCCCTCATCCCCCCTGCCTCCCCCTCCCCTTGGTCCCCCTCATCCCCCTTGCCTCCCCCTCCCCTTGGTCCCCTCATCCCCCCCTGCTTCCCCCTCCCCTTGGTCCCCTCATTCCCCCTGCTTCCCCCTCCCCTTGGTCCCTGCTTCCCCTCCCCTTGGTCCCTGCTTTCCCTCCCCTTGGTCCCTGCTTTCCCTCCCCTTGGTCCCTGCTTCCCCCTCCCCTTGGTCCCTGCTTCCCCCTCCCTTTGGTCCCCTCATCCCCCCTGCCTCTCCCTCCCCTTGGTCTCCTCATCTCCCCTGCTTCACCCTCCCCTTGGTCCCTGCCTCCCCCTCCCCTTGGTCCCCTCATCCCCCCTGCTTCCCCCTCCCCTTGGTCCCCTCATCCCCCCTGCTCCCCCCTCCCCTTGGTCCCCTCATCCCCCTGCCTCCCCCTCCCCTTGGTCCCCTCATCCCCCTTGCCTCCCCCTCCCCTTGGTCCCCTCATCCCCCCCTGCTTCCCCCTCCCCTTGGTCCCCTCATTCCCCCTGCTTCCCCCTCCCCTTGGTCCCTGCTTCCCCTCCCCTTGGTCCCTGCTTCCCCTCCCCTTGGTCCCTGCTTCCCCTCCCCTTGGTCCCTGCTTCCCCTCCCCTTGGTCCCTGCTTCCCCCTCCCCTTGGTCCCCTCATCCCCCCTGCCTCCCCCTCCCCTTGGTCCCCTCATCCCCCTCACCTTGGACCCCTCATCCCCCCTGCTTCCCCCCCTCCCCTTGGTCCCTGCCTCCCCCTCTCCTTGGTCCCTGCTTCCCCCCTCCCCCTTGGTCCCCTCATTCCCCCTGCCTCCCCCTCCTCTTGGTCCCCTCATCCTCCTGCCTCCCCCTCCCCTTGGTCCCTGCCTCCCCCTCCCCTTGGTCCCCTTATCCCCCTGCCTCCCCTTCCCCTTGGTCCCCTAAGCCTCCTGCCTCCCCCTCCCCTTGGTCCCCTTATCCCCCTGCCTCCCCCACTCCTTGGTCCCCTCATCCCCCCTGCCTCGCCCTTTCCTTGGTCCCTGCTTCCCCCTCCCCTTGGTCCCCTCATTCCCCTGCTTCCCCCCTCTCCTTGGTCCCTGCTTCCCCTTCTCCTTGGTCCCCTCATCCCCCCTGCTTCCCTCTCTCCTTGGTCCCTGCTTCCCCCTCCCCTTGGTCCCCTCATCCCCCTGCTTCCCCCTCCCCTTGGTCCCCTCATCCCCCTGCTTCCCCCCCCCTCTCCCCTTCTCTCAGAAAATTGCGCTTAATGTAGAAAAAAGCGCTTAACGTAGGCCTATCTTGACCAGCCTATGTCTGTCCTGTACCGCAGACCACACCCCATGCTCCTTGCAAATTTGGGTGAGGCTATCCCCAGACGTTTGGCCTCCAACTTTGTACAGACAAAGATATTCTCTTATACAGTAGTATAGATTAAAGAAAATGATGTGATATTTTATCATCCAGTTTGAGAATTGTTTTAATTATTATTTAAAAATATCACATGGTAGGAATAATATATTGGCAAGAGTATCTTTAATGTGATATATATTTTTGTTAAAATTAGCTTGTTTGACATATACCAAAAGTAATAGATGGCCTTGTCCACCCCACAGCTTGTGTAGTAACTTGGAATCTGTGGAGGCTCGCTGTGATGAGCTACAAAAGAACCTGGAGGAGGCGCGGGCAGGCGCCCAGCAACAGAGGGGTAGGAACAAGCGACGCTCCATCATTGTGGAGGATCAGAACATCCGACGCTCGCACTCCTGCGAGAACACCACACAGGTCACTAACGCCACATCTTTTTTTGGGGGGGGTTAGAATAGGTCAGTGCATAAGCAAATGTTGCCACGTAAATTGGGCAATGTTTGGCGAAATGATGAAAATCAGTTGAGTTCGAGATAAAGGTAATTCGTTGAATCAGGTACACCAAGTCACCATCTTAATAGAATGACTCCAGTCTCCAAAAATGATAGAACTAATTACTACTAATGATTGAATGTATAAAAAATATGGACTCTAAAAAAATATCCTATTTTGTACTACTGCATTGAAATTTTAAAAAGACATAAAAAATTTAAAACTAGCCATTAATCTAAACTAAACCTAACATGCACAATCCTATGCCTAATTTAGTTCATATACATCCTAGGCATAGGGAAAGTTAGATTTGATGATTGTCTTTTTTTGGGACTTTTATAAAATAAGTACTGTATTACAAAACGTGGAAATTTTTTGGGGGGGGGGAAACTGTCCATATTTTTGTACCACCATACATAATAGCCATACATATATTTCATTCACCTGGGCTGTGTGGGTCTCGAACCGTGGACTCCACGCGTGTGAGGCCGACACTCTATCGAGGCCCCCACACACTTGGGGTCCATGAATGGGTCATGGTTCATGACCCATTCAGCCCAGGTGAATAGAATGTTTATTTCCACGGAAGTGTGGATAGCAATTTATACATATATACTATCATTCTTGGATGGCAGGTTGAGATACTCGTACACACAAAGCACTCAATGTCATAATTAAAAGATTTATTTTTTAATTTCTACCAACTAGTGAGAAGAGCATGCACTTTTAGATTATTTCTGCAATTTTAAGAAATATTTTATCTTTCCCTGTATTATAGTACAGTACTTCAAAAGTAGTGATGTTGCCTTGTAATTTTGAACTAGATTTTGTTCTGCTTTCTTGGTACTTTATTATTTATAAAGGCAATACACAGAGAAATCACATTATTATGATATATCAATGAGGAAATTTCTGGGAATACTCAGTGCATAGGTTCGAGTCCTCGTCACGGCCCCTGTGGATTTTCATAATAAAGGCAATTTGCATCTAATATTTTTATATACTGAAAAACTTGTATTTTCTTCGTTGTATTATCCAGTATGTTAATATGTTGAAGATAATAATTCCTTTTGTCAGGGATAGGCAGCCTGTGTATATGTATGTTAGGCTTATAGTGAGGTATTTACCCCCCCCCCCCCAAAGGTCAAACTACTGACCCTTCCCAGGAAGTAACTCCACAACAGTTGACTAACTTCTGGTCACCTATTTACTGCTAGGTGAAGACAGGCATTAAATAAAAGGAAACATGCCCAACCATTTCTGTCCTCCAGGGATTCAAACCCAGGATTCCTGTTTGAGAGTCGAGAACGAACCCCACTATGCTACCGAGACCCCTCAAATAATTCATTGAATATAATCTATAATTGAGCTTGTGTTAGTCTTCCTCTGTTAATAATTATTTGCTGTCATAAATCATTCAATATCAATGACCATGTAGGTTTACTAATTATAGACTATTAGTGTTAGTCATCTCGTAGCTTTGTGTTGTCCACTTGTACATGGGAGTTTTTTTTTGAGATATATACAAGAGTTGTTACATGGTTGTAGAGCCACTAGTACGCGTAGCGTTTCGGGCAAGTCCTTAATCCTATGGTCCCTGGAATACGATCCCCTGCCGCGAAGAATCGTTTTTTCATCCAAGTACACATTTTACTGTTGCGTTAAACAGAGGCTACAGTTAAGGAATTGCGCCCAGTAAATCCTCCCCGGCCAGGATACGAACCCATGACATAGCGCTCGCGGAACGCCAGGCGAGTGTCTTACCACTACACCACGGAGACTGTAAACCTATCACCCGTAAAGTGATGTAAACCCATCACTCTAAGTTAACCCATCACACAAAGTTTATCTTTTTGCAACTATTATTTCTATAGTCAGTTATCACATTTTTCAGCTATTTTATTTATTATTATTATGTGTGTGTTTTGCTTATATATCTGTTAATGTTTAGTTTCACCATTGTCTCCCTACCTTTGTACATGTTCATAATTAGGGTAATACCCAAGTACAGTTAGGTCAATTGTCATTCATTCCAGTGATCCCTAACCGTTCTCCACAGGGACAAGATACTTTTTTTAATATCATCTAATGTTTCAACAATAATGTCCTCATTCAATAGAAAAATGGAGCTTGAACTATTAGAGCATGCACCATGACAAAATACAATCTACTGTATTTTGTAATAAGATCTATAGTTTTAATTGATTTACTAAGCTATTTAAAGCTTAGTAGTACTGTACTGTTGTATTTAATGGCAAATTAATTAAAAAAAAAAACATTTTAAATCTTAAAGTTCTATGCATATTTTGTGAGACTGACATAATAATGTCATTCTATCCCTTAACATTGCATGCTCTGTCTGTACAAGTGTTGTGAAAAGCATCGGCTGGTTGTTCCTGTTTTAACTATGTAAAGTTCTATCAGATGTTGAAATGGATTTCCTTTTTTTAACATTCAGTATTTTGTATACCATTTAAAGAAAGTTTTGTGATTTACATTACATTAGTTCAATTATTGCCTGTAACACAAACCAAAGTTATTAGTGTACTGTATATATATCTTGAATAGAGGGTTCAGTACACATGCTTACGGCTGGATCATAATTAGTCTGTTGTATATGAGTGTGAATTAAACACCAACTATTTGTGTATGGTGTATGATAGGCCTTCAGTTCTAGAAAATCAGTTTTGAAGAAATTCTTTTTAGTAGGGCATTCCCAGATACAATTTTATTAAAAATAATTCAATAAACACTTCAACTAGTGCCCTTTGAAGGATGTGTGGTTTGTTTATGCATACAGTATTGTAGTGTAACGTAAAAGTGGGATGAGGAAAACTTGAATACTGTATTGTATGTGCAGTACAGTATATGCATTTTTCATGGCTAACGTAAGGCCAATGTGCTAATTTTACATTTGTGTAAAATGTCAGTATGCATGTTTATTTTGCATTGAAGACCTGATGCATTGAAAATGTCTTTATAATTTTCCCAAAGATGAGGAGGAAATGCCTTGGTCACTAAGTTGATTAGCTACATACAGTACTTATGTCTTAGACTTTCCACTAAGAATATGCCTAATAGGCTGCTCTGGTCTCCAATGAAATAGTCAAATGTCAAAAATTATTTCAGTAGGTTATAGACAGAAAATGTACCAAATGTCCAGTGACAGCTTGAGTCTGTCCCTAACTGAAATCATTTGTTTGTAAAGTGTTTGATGTTAATATCAAGACCTTGCCCTTATCTCTGGTATCTGCGGTAAGGAGGAGGATCACGATATTGATGTCCAGGTAACACCTTTCTTCAGTAGTCTGCATCCCACTTGCCCTTTGCTTGCCCCTTTTTATTTTATACGCAAATTCCAAATAGTTACAAATTCCAGCCTTTATATAGTAGCGCTCAAATTTGCTATATAATTTCCTGAAATAGTACTATACTGAACTCTCTCTTTTGTTAGTGATGAAAAATGAAGTAGCTTTCACGTAATTGTTTTTAAACTTTTTTTCTGTGTAAGGGAATGTTCATGTAAGGTACTAGCTTGTGATTTTATTCATCATTTTGGAGGGTTTATAAAATTTAATATGTATGGTGTTTGCCAGAACCTTCCATAATTGCTTTTCATAAATTTATTTTATTACTTTTGAAACCAAAACACATTACTTATCTGTCATCCTCATCATCACAAGCCAATACTGGATGGCACGTTTTCACCAGCTTGACCAATGTTTTCCTGCAAGTGGTATCATTTGTATATATATATTTTTTATTTATTTTTTTTATTTTTTACAAGCTGTGAATTTTGTTGGAGGACCGCTTCATATTTCTTGGTGTAGCAGGTCAGTCTTTGGCTAGGGAGAAAGAGAGAGAGAGGGGGAGAGAGAGAGAGATAGTGAGCGAGAGAGAGATAGTGAGCGAGAGAGAGATAGTGAGCGAGAGAGAGATAGTGAGCGAGAGAGAGATAGTGAGCGAGAGAGAGATAGTGAGCGAGAGAGAGATATAGGGAGCGAGAGAGAGTGAGCGAGAGAGAGATAGTGAGCGAGAGAGAGAGATAGTGAGCGAGAGAGAGATAGTGAGCGAGAGAGAGATAGTGAGCGAGAGAGAGATAGTGAGCGAGAGAGAGATAGTGAGCGAGAGAGAGAGAGAGAGAGAGAGATAGTGAGCGAGAGAGAGATAGTGAGCGAGAGAGAGATAGTGAGCGAGAGAGAGATAGTGAGCGAGAGAGAGATAGTGAGCGAGAGAGAGATAGTGAGCGAGAGAGAGATAGTGAGCGAGAGAGAGATAGTGAGCGAGAGAGAGATAGTGAGCGAGAGAGAGATAGTGAGCGAGAGAGAGATAGTGAGCGAGAGAGAGATAGTGAGCGAGAGAGAGATAGTGAGCGAGAGAGAGAGATAGTGAGCGAGAGAGAGATAGTGAGCGAGAGAGAGAGATAGTGAGCGAGAGAGAGAGATAGTGAGCGAGAGAGAGAGATAGTGAGCGAGAGAGAGAGAGTGAGCGAGAGAGAGAGAGAGAGTGAGCGAGAGAGAGAGAGAGTGAGCGAAGAGAGAGAGAGTGAGCGAGGAGAGAGAGATAGTGAACGAAGAGAGAGAGAGAGAGAGAGAGAGAGAGAGAGATGAGCGAGAGAGAGAGAGAGAGCGAGTGAGCGAGAGAGAGAGAGAGAGAGCGAGAGAGAGAGAGAGAGAGAGAGAGAGAGAGAGAGAGAGAGAGAGAGAGAGAGCGAGAGAGAGAGAGAGAGAGTGAGCGAGAGAGAGAGAGAGAGAGAGCGAGAGAGAGAGAGAGAGAGTGAGCGAGAGAGAGAGAGAGAGAGCGAGAGAGAGAGAGAGAGAGTGAGAGCGAGAGAGAGAGAGAGTGAGCGAGAGAGAGAGTGAGCGAGAGAGAGAGAGAGAGAGAGAGTGAGCGAGAGAGAGAGTGAGCGAGAGAGAGATAGTGAGCGAGAGAGAGATAGTGAGCGAGCGAGAGAGAGAGTGCAAACGAGGGAGTGAGAGATAGTGAGCGAGAGAGAGAGAGATAGCGAGGGAGTGAGAGATAGTAAGCGAGCGAGCGAGGGAGTGAGAGATAGAGATAATGAGCGAGAGAGAGATAGTGAGAGAGAGATAGTGAGCGAGTGAGAGATAGTGAGTGATAGTGAGCGAGTGAGAGATAGAGCAAACGAGGGAGTGAGAGATAGCGAGCGAGAGGGAGTGAAAGATAGTGAGCGAGAGATCGTGAGTGAGTGAGAGATAGTGAACGAGTGAGAGAGAGATAGCGAGGGAGTGAGAGATAGTAAGTGAGCGAGCGAGAGAGTGAGAGATAGTGAGCGAGCGAGGGAGTGAGTGAGAGATAGTAAGCGAGAAAGCGAGGGATAGTGTGCGAGCGAGTGAGATAGCAAGTGAGCGAGTGAGTTATCCTGCAATTAAATAATGAGCAGCCTTCCTCTCCCTAACACTAGGAAACAATTCATGAACAAGAGAATAAATTTTACTCTAAAGGAAACTTTGTAGGCAGTCTTATTGCATTATACTTGTACTGTATTCCTAATTTACTATTTCAGTACAAATATATCTCATTACTTTCTTATGAGGTAAAATCAAGATTTAAACGGTGAAATTAAGAAAAGGTATTATAAGCATATATTTTTAATTATTATTAATATTAGTAACATTTCAGTCCAATTTTGCACGCGTAGAAAATTGATTTAAAATTTGATTATTTAGAACTCGGAAGACCGAGTGCCTGAGGATAATGAAGCTCGTAATAGGATTGAGGAGCTACAGGAGAGGCTGAAGGCAACCCAGAATGAACTAGGTTCTGAAGTTCGAAAGAGAGAAGAGCTGGAGATTCAACTAGCATGCACAACCCAGGTATGATTACTCTTCTTTTAAGAAAATATTTCTAATTAGTAAAGTTAAGAGTTGAGTGAGATGCTTTGGATTAATAGTTTGGTAGACTATTTTGTTTGTGATATTATATATATGTTTGAAAATAAGTTATTAAATTTTTTCAAGTTTAGTTTCCAATCTGTAGTGATATTTTTGTTTGGCATTTTCTGCTGCATATTTAAATTCTCTTTATTCAAAGTTAATCACATTTTTCTATTTTGCCCCATAAAGCACAAGATAGAAAATATTAATTCTTCTCAAAAGCATGTTTAATTCAAGCATGTGAAAACTCTTATCAGGAATTAAATAAAAATTCATTATTATTTTAATTCTTTTAAGGAGAATAATGTCCTGCTAGACCAGTTGGCTGTGTTGCGTGAAAAGGAAATAACAGTACGAACATTTGACGAGGAACTGGCATCTCTTGATGATGCTTCTTCTGGAAGACTCTGCCGAAAGGTGAGTTGTGCTTTAGAATTACACTTAAAAGATATAAGTGCCAGCCTTTGATTTGTTAATTCTATTAATCATTAATATAATTTCTGTGGGGAGCCCCTTCGGCTCCCTGGAGTTATCGGACTGATATATGCTATATTAGTCTATGGGTTCAGTCAATGGATTTCTGCCTACTGGGGATCACTAACCATGGTCCCCTCAGAGAGGTGCAGGGAGCAATGGCCCCTAGGAACCCCCCCCCCCTTTGTATTTGGGGGTATTCCATCTGCCATCAACTGGGGTTAGGCATCCAGAAAGGTAGGCATCTCAAAACAATCCCCACATGGTAGGAAATTGCAAAAAACCCAAGACCAAACAGAGAAACAGAGTTCCCCTAAAGAAAACAAAGGAAACAAGCAAATGTCATTCTATGCTGCCGTACCTCTTGTCCGCACAGCCCTCCCTCCCCTCCCCAAAGGGGGGAAAGCCCCAGACCATCGTTCTGGCTACTCACACCTCAGTTCTTAGGCTGAAGCACTCTGGGGCGGCTGTGAACTCTTGCCTCAGTTTCTTGCGGGATTTAGTGCTCCTGTGGTGTTTTCCTGCTGTTTGTGGTGCAGTGGCCAGAAGTAACAGTGTACTGGGACTGCATGAGCTTAGGTCTGCCGTCCCTAAGTGTCCTGTAAGTACTACCCTTTGGTTCTAGGACTGCCTTACCTAGAATCTTTGGGCTTACATTCCCGTTGGGGTTCCTGCTGCTCGGCATTTACCCCACCCTTGGGGTCAGCTGGGGTTTCGTAGCCTTTGTTTGGCTCTGGGGAGGGAGTGTTCCTCTTCCTCCTCCTGCTGCTGCTGCTGCTGGTGCTGGTGGTGGTGAGGGTGAGCTGGAAGACGTTTTCCAGGGTACTCGGGCTGCATGCGCTTAGGGCTAACTTCACTAAGTGCCCTGTAAGTACTGCCCTTGGGGCTTGGGGTTCCCTTCCACAAGTCGCCTTGGGTCTACCTCTGTTGGTCTTTCGCTGCATGGCGATTGACCGCCCCGAGTATTTGGGGGATTCTCCCTTGTTTGCCTTGGGGTAAGTGGTAGTTTTTTTGCACTGATAGGGACGCGGGGTACTGAGCAGCTAGTTTTCACCCATAACAGCGGCCGGCTCTGTTCCCTCTAGGTACGCTGTCCATTGGTTGCTTCCCTGGATACCCTGAAGCTGCCCCGTTTTGTTTATTGGGACCCGGACTTGGGGGTTTTGGTCACTTCGGCCTTGGTTCTCTCTGCACCCTCTTGTTCTTTTCCCTGCTGTGGTTCATTTGCCCCCACCCCCCACCCCAAGCGTCTGAGGGCTTTGGGGTCGGGGTAGGGTTTAGAGGTTTCTGAGACTCGGGCAACTTCTGGGGTTGCCCCTTCCGGGGTGGCTGCGGAGGCATTAGAGTCGGTTCCTCCTGCCATAGCTCTGGGGTCTGATCAGTGGGCCCATCCTCTTCCTGCTATTTCTGCTGCCCCTGGCTTTTTCTTGTGAGGCTGGGGCTTTGGAGGACAACTCGGCCCCGGGGCCTGACGTGGAGGTTCCCAGCATTGGGGAGGAGCTGACTTGGGGGCCTTGGGCCCCATTGGACCCCGCCTGGGTTTTCCGACCCTTTGAGCGGGGCTTGCTGTTACAAGGAGTGGGATTTTCTTTTACCCCCCTCTGCGTACAACTTGGATTTGGGTTCGGTTCCTTCCTTCTGAAGGTTTTCGGCTTCCCGTATCTCTCTGCCTGAGGTGCGGGCGACCATTGTGGCTTGCCTCCTGCGCGACCCGGATTATGCCTCTATGATGAATCCGTCTTCCTTCAGGTTTGGGTCTTCGTCTCCGTACTAGGTTTGGTATGACGTTCCGGAGTCGTCCTGGCTAGAAGACTTCCCTTTGTTTTCGCTGGATGCTTGGCACACCTTCTGTTGTACCCCGTATCGTGCCAGGGCCCGTGGTTCCGCCCGTCGAGGAAACTGCCACAGGTGCCAGTTTCGGAGCCGGTGCAGCCTTCGGTCCTAGCTGCGTCTGGTCAGCATAGTGCTCGCTCTGTGCGCAGGTCGGTTCTCGTAAGGGGCATCGGCCCTTTTGCGGTTCACCCCATTGACGGGGCGATGGGGGGGGGAGGCTTGCTCTGTTCTCTCACGCTTGGTCCCACGATTCGTGGGCTTTTCGGGTCGTTCCTCGCAGCCTTCGTTGGCATTGGGTGGCTTCTCCTTCAGGTGGGGGGGGTTTGGGCCTGGCGGGTCAGGCCTCTTCTCCTGCGCCCTCTTGGAGTTGGTATGCTTAGGCGTGGTCGAAGCGACGACGTCCCTCAGGTGGGTTTCCCGCCTGTTTCCAGTTCCGAAACGGGACTGTCTGGACCTGCGGTTCATTCTGGACTTGTCCCATCTGAACCCCTGGGTTTTTTGTTCCTCCTTTCGGATGACCACTCTATCCCAGGTCCGGCTTCTTTTGAAGCTGGGCTCTTGGATGGTGTCCCTAGACCTCGAGGACGTGTATTTGCACGTCCATATTCATCCGAGGTTCAGGGACTGGCTTGGTTTTGTTGTGGGACATCAGTGTTACCGCTTTCGTTGTCTCCCATTGGGGTTGAACCTGACGCCTCGCATGTTCACACGTTTTGCCCGGGTTGTTGTGGCCCGTCTACGTCTGTTCGGTGTTCGGGTGTTGGCATACCTCGACGACTGGCTGATTTGGGCTCCCAGTCGATTTGCGTGTCTGCTTGCCAGGGGCGTGGTGCTTTCCCAGCTAGCCGGGTTCGGGTTCCTGGTGAACTGGCGGAAGTCCCATCTAGTTCTCTCCCAGGTTCGGACCTGGCTGGATCTTGTGTGGGACTCTCGGATCGCTTTCTTGTCTCTTCCTCCGGAGTCTCTCCTTCGGCTGCAGTCCCGCATGCGCTGGTTTCTGGGGGGCTTCCGGGTCACCCGGTGGTTGTTTGAGGATCTGTGCAGGAGTCTGTACTCTGCGATGATGGTCTACCCGCCGGGTCGGGTTTGGCTTCATCGACTGTTCTAGTTCCTTCGGGAACGTCCCTTCTGCCTCTCTTGCGATCGCTGAGTTCAACCGCCGGTGGCCTTACGTTGGCTGCTGCATTGCCGATTTCCTCTTTGGATTTTTCGGGGTTCAGTTCCTTGGCGCCTACCCGAGCCCTCGCTCGATGTGTTCACGGACGAGTCGTCTCTCGGCTGGGGCTTTGTAACCAGTGCTTACCAGACCGGCCAGGGGCGGTGGGGTCCATCCTTCTGTTAGGCCCACAGCATGGTGCGGGAGTTCGCGGTGGTGTGGTTTGTGCTTCGGAGGGTTTAAGTCGCTTGGGGATCAACGATCTAGCTCCATTCGGACTGCTCCCCAGTGGTTTATTGCCTGAACTGAGGGGGTTCGATGCGGTCCTTGGCTCTTTGGGGTTGGTTGCTTTGGGTGACTCGTCTTCCGAGTTCTTGGGGTTTGGCTCTTCTGCCGGTTCTTGTCTGATGGGTGTCCAATGTCCTGGCGGACAGCCTGTCCTGGTTCGTTCCCCTGTCCATGGAATGGATGGTCAACGCCGACTCATTCAGTTGGCTCTGCCAGACGTTTGGGCGCTCGGAGGTGGACCTCTTCGTGTCAGCGTGGTCGAGGCGTCTTCCGGTATATGTGGAGCCCTTCCCCAACCGGGAGGCTGTCGGGATCGACGCCTTTCGGCAGGACTGGTCAGGGTGGGGGTTCCTGTACTTCTTTCCTCCGGTTCAGCTGTTGATCCAGGTCTTGGCTTGCTTGGAGACTTACCAGGGGGCGAGTTGTCCTTTTGGCCCTATGGTGGCCGGCCCAACCGTGGTGTCAGGCGATGCTTGCCTGGTGTCTGAACCCGGAGGTTTTTCCGTGGCTCCGCCTCTTTCAGGAAATTGGCCTGGTTCACTCTTCTCCTCGAGTCTTCGTGTTTGGTATTTTTGACTCGAGTTTATCACCAGTTATATGGTGACCAGGTGGCTTTGTTTATGGTGTCCTACCTGCGGGCTTCGTCTCGGTGGCAGTATGAAGTTTCCTGGCGGTCCTTCCATTTGTTTTTGTCTCTTTGTCGTTGTACTTCACTTTCGGTTTGGGTTATGCCGAATACTGTCACTTTGTATCATGCAGCACTGGTGGAGCCGCTTCAGCTTGCTTTCGGTATAGATGTTACTTCTGTGCCGTTTCGTAAGCTGTCTAGGCGTTGTTTCACCTCCGGCCACTTGAGCCGTCCTGGTCTTTGGACAGAGTGCTCTCTTACCTCTCTTCTCCTCGGTTTGTTGTGGCCCCTTTGGTTCAAGATTGTTTTTGAAGGCTCTTTTCCTCTTGGTATTGGCCTCAGGGGGTATATGGTCTGGGAGATTCATGCTCTCTACTGGTGCAGGGGTTTCTGCTCTATCGGTTGTGGATATAGGTTTGTTTATCTGCAGTTGCAGTGCAGTCTCTTTTTGTTCTGGCAAAGAATGAGACTGCTTTCTGGAAGGGTTCTTAGGTTGTTGATGCTTGGTTGGTCAGGCCGGGGGTGCATCATGTTTTGTGTCCGGTTGCAGCCCTCCTCCATTATTTGCACGCCACGGCTTCTTGTGTCCGGAGACGCACTTTGGGTTGATTCGGTTTCCCTTCTTCCCTGTTGCCGGGTATGGGTCTCTCAGGTCATCCGCAGGGTTATTAAGTCTAGCCAGCCTGCGGTCTATCCCTGTGCCCATGACGTTTGTAAGTTCACTGCTCTTGCTTCCGTTTTTGAGAACATGTCCTAGGCTGACATTTGGGCACAGAGTTTTTGGCAGTCGAGCAGGGTCCTGGCTGCACGCTACCTTGTGAACGTTCCTGGGCCTAGTCGGGCCTGTGTCGCTTTGGGTCGGCGGCTGCAGCCTGTCTCGACTTCGAGTTTAGGTGTGGAGCACTGACCGCCTTCCAGGTAAGTCTCCTTTTTTCCTTAGTCTTTGGTGAAGTAGCTCCGGGGAGCTGTAGGGATTCCCCCCAGAAAACCAGCGTTGAATGTAATGAAACGCCATTTTCTGGGTGAGTCCCGGAAGCTCCCCGGTAACCCTCCCTCCCTCCGGTCAGCGGTTTTCGCGTATTTTGATATCCAGCCTTGGAACAGGGGGTGTGGATCGCAGGCCCCCCCCTACCCCCTCTCGGGGAGGGGGAAATGCGCAGACATGCGGAGTTTAAGTTTAAGTAAGAGGTAGTTATGGTTAACAGTATCAAAGGCCTGTCTCAGATTAATGAAGAGTCCAATTGGAAACTCATTTTTGTCAAGGGCTGAGTAGATTAAGTCAAGCAGACTATCAATTGCATCATTGGTACTCTTTTTGGGAGCTGAAGACAAACCTGTCAGGGACTTTGTATGTTGAATTTTACGAGATAAGAGTAGAGCTGTTTGTAAATAATTAAATATTTTTTATAATATAGAAAGATTTGATATGGGTCTGTAATTATTTATGTCTGCCAGATTGCCTACATATGAACTTTCTTTTTTAAGGATATCATGGAAGGTATGACTTTAGAGATTTATTGAACAGCAAAGCTATGGGTCGTGAAAGGGCATGGGAAACACTCTTGTATATCATGGATTGTATTTCACTAATGTTTCCAGCTGCCCCATGTTCTGGGGCACTAATGTCTGCCCACTAATGTTCTGCCCCATTCCGTAAGCTTTCTTTTTCTTTGTTTTACCTCCGGCTTGCTCATGCGCCACCTGAGCCGTCCTGGTCCTTGGACAGGGTGTTCTCTTATCTTTCCTTTCCTCGGTTTGTGTGGCCCCTTCGATTAAAGATTGTTTTTCCAAGGCTCTGTTTCTATTGGCATTGGCATCTGAGGGTCAGGTCGGTGAGCTTCATGCTCTCCTCCAGCGCAGGGGTTTCTGCTCTTTCAGTCCTGGTGGTCGGTTTGTTCAGAAAATGGTCAGAAAACTAGCTTTGAATGTAATGAAATGTCATTTTCTTGGTGAGCCTCAGTTTTTTTTGCATTGTTTGATGCTTAGCTTCCAAACTGGAGTGCTAGGTAACCTGCACGGGGAAGTCTGGGGCTTTCCCCTCTCGCTCTCGGGAAGGGGAGGGCTGCGTGGTCGAGCAACGTGGCGGTGGAGTGTGACATTTGCTTGTTTGCTTGTTGCTTGTTTCTTTGGGATTGGCAGAAGTTTTGTCTCTCTTTTAGGTTTTTAGTTGGAATTTTTTTACCATGTGGGGTTTGTTTTGTTATACCTATCTTTCTGGGTGCCTAACCCCAATTGCTGGCATTGTTTTTTTGCTACAGAAATTCATTTATTAATCATTATGGGTAATTTATGCGCTATTCATTGAGATAATATTAATTTCTAACCCATAAATATATGCTTTTCCATGCACTGGGCTTTGTAATTACTTAATGCAATGCATAGTATTTGCTGTTCCTAAATAAATTTTAATGAATTAACATCATCTTTTCAGTGTCTTGGTCATGTAGACGAGCTGGCAAGCAACCCAACTATCTACGATCTTCAAGATAGCATTGAGGATACTGATGCCTCAATTGAGAGTATTCATGGGGAATGTGCTCTCATTAAGCTCAAGAATGGAGGTTATGCTTGGGGTAGCCAGGTGAGTCCTTCATGTATGGGATGCTGTAGGAAGGTTATAGGACAAGCAGGGATGAGGATGCTCTCATTCACTGTTGTAATTATGTGACTCATGGTCAATTATTTTATATTTGTTTTTATTCATTTTAAATTATGCATGAATTTTTTGTCTTCAAATTTTGGTACATACATTATTCATATTAATTGTGGATAGCTACAATTTAATTAATGTGGATCAAGTAAAAAGTTGGATACGTCTCGTAAAGGCTCTAAATTTCTGATCCTGGCCTCCAGTAGTCAAGAGGGAGGGTCACAGAAGGCATAGTACTTCTTCCAACTGCTTAGCCAGCAGCTAGTACTGACTGAGGGTACCTTCCCAAAAACACAAAACATAAAAGTAAAGTCCCAGAACAGAGGCCACAGCCTGCATACAAAACTTATTAAAGAAACTATGTCTTGCAAGGAAAAGGAAACCCACAGGACTGTGCCATACCACTAGAACCCCAGTGCCAGGTAGCAAAAAAGGATAGCCACAGCAAGTAATTACCTAAGTGTTATTACCTAAGTGTAGTTACAGGATGAGAGCTACGCTCGTGATGTCCCATTTTCCCGGTACTCTTTGTCATATAACACTTTGAAACTATTGACGGTTTTGGCCTCCACCATCTTCTCGCCTAACTTATTCCAACTGTCTGCCACTGTTTTCGTAAGTGAATTTTCTTATATTTCTTCGGCAGCTTTGTTTAGTTAGTTTAAATCTACAGTATGACCTCTTGTTCTTGAAGTTCTAGGTCTCAGGAATTCTTAGCTATCAATTTTATCGATTCTCGTTACTATTTTGTATGTAGTGATCATATTGCCTCTTTTTCTTCTATCTTCTAGTACACGTATTGGCATATTTAATGCCTCTAACCTCTCCCATAGCTCTTGTCCTTCAGTTCTGGGAGCCATTTAATTGCATGTCTTTGCACCTTTTCCAGTTTGTTGATGTGCTTAAGATATGAGTGGCATATAACTGCTGCACATTCCAGCTTTGGTCTAACAAAAGTCATGAACAATTTCTTTATTATATCACCATCCATGTATTTAAAAGCAATTCTAAAATTAGAAAGTGTAGCATAGGCTCCTTACATGATGTTCTTTATGTGGTCCTCATGTGATAGTTTTCTGTCTAGAATTATCCCTAAATCACTTATTTTATTAGAATTCTTTAACGATTTCCCACATAATTTATATGTTGTGTGGGGGTTTATATTCTCCTATTCCACATTCCATAACTTGGCATTTATTCACATTAAAATCCATTTGCCATGCCGTGCTCCATACATTTATTTTGTTCAGGTCTTCTTGAAGGGCATGCCAGTCATGTGTTTCTTATCTTTACTATTATCTGAGCATCATCAGCAATCATGTTCATGTACAGTAATTCTATATTTCATCTGGTAAATCGTTTATGTAGGCAATGAACATTACCGGTGCAAGAACTGAACCCTGTGGTACTCCACTCGTGATATTACTCCATTCTGTTACATTGCCTCTGATTACTGCCCTCATTTTTTCGTCAGAAAATTTTTCATCCATGTTAGAAGTCTACTTGTCACTTCTTCAATATGTTCCAGATTTCAGAACAATGTAAGGGCACGGTATTGGAAGCAGTACTCTAGGAGTACAATTAACAAAAACTGTTCTTGCTTTTTTTTTAATAACGGGAGCAAACCAGGCATGACCTGCTTGATGGGGTTCTGGAAGTTCTTCTCCTCAGGCCAGGCTTGACTTGTGAGAGCTTGGTCCAACTGGCTGTTGCTTAGAGCGGCCTGCAGGCCCACATATCCACCACAGCCCAGTTGGTCCGGCACTTCTTGAAGGAAACTATCTAGATTTGTTTTGAAGATTCTCTTGACAGTGCAGATCTCATCAAAACCTTTAAAATACTAAACAATTTGGAGGATGTTAACACTTTTGAGCCTACAGCATGCGCGCCACCAATTTAGAGGTCATGCCTCTGGCGTGCGGGCGAGTGTGCGGCTACACCCAAATGTGTATACTCGTTTCTGTTTTCTCACCTAAATTCTTGTGCTATGTCATTCGTTTTGGGATCATTGTGTTCGCAATAGAATTCCCTATAGGTGTATATGCATATAATGTCCAAAAGCCTGGCGTGACTCCCAACAGCAAAGCCTAAAGTTTGCAAAAGTTACCCGTGAGCGCACAAAATCAGTAAAATGTGTATACTCGTTTCAGTTTTCTCACCTTAATTCTCGTGCTATGTCATTCGTTTTGGTATCATTGTGTTTGCAATTAAATTCCCTACAGGTGTATATGCATATAATGTCCAAAAGCCTGGCGAGACTCCCGGCAGCAAAGCCTAAAGTTACCAGTGAACGAGCACCGATTTGCACACCACAACCTAACATGTATACTTGTTGCAGGCGATGAGTCACAATAACGTGGCTGAAGTATGTTGACCAGACCACACACTAGAAATTGAAGGGACGACGACACAATCGACTTGAGAATGGTCCAGGACGGACCGAAACGTCGTCGTCCCTTCAATTTCTAGTGTGTGGTCTGGTCAACATGTATACTTGTTCAGTTTGATAACATCAATTTTCGTGTTACGTCGCTCGTTTTGGTATCAAATTGTTCGCAATATAAAGGCGCGTATTTTAAAACTAGTCCAATAATAATAGAGCAATAACTTGAATTTTAACAAATATTTTAATTTTGGATGCTCGTCATCACAAAATTATTTATATCTTTCCAGTCTTCTGACATAAATTTTCATGTTACATCTTTCATTTTGGTATCAAATTGTTCACAATCTAAAGGTGTGCATTTTAAAATAGTCCCATAATAATAGCACAATAAATAGAATTTTAACAAATATTTTAAAATTTTGACCAAAAACGTATTTATAATCTTTCAAGTTTTCTGACATCATGTTTCGTGTTACATCTTTCAATTTGGTATCACATTGTGCACACTCTAAAGGCACTCGTTTTGAAACTATCCCGAAGTCGAACGGATAAAATATTAATTTTATGCAAATATTTTTGTATTGGACGCGAGCACTGTCCACAGCTAGGAATCAAGAGATAAAAGTGGACGAGAGCGGTGTCCAAAGAGACCGATACTGTTAATCAGGACAATTTCTTCAAAAGGTCAGATGTCACACGAATGAGGAGCAACGGTTTCAAGCTCAACAATCCTCAATGTAAGACAAAAAACAGGAGATGCTTTTTCACCCATAGGGTTGTAAACCCGTGGAACTACCTACCTGCCAAAGCCATAAATGCCAAAACTCTGCTGGGTTTTAATATACAGCTGGAAACGATCATCAGGGCAAATGGAAGGGGGGACTTTTGGCAAGCCACTGGCTCCCTGTTCTCATCAAGGCCTCTAATATTAGTGGCCCTTGGATAAATTCAAAATTTCTTTCTGCCTCTCTCCTCACTGCTGTATACTTCTCACCTAGTTGTGCTTGTGGGAGTTGAGCTCTGCTCTTTTGGCCCGCCACTCAACTGTCAATCAACTGTTACTAACTACTATTTTCTCTCTTCCACACCCACACACATCTCCAGGAAGCAGCTTGTATCAGCTCTCTAACTCCTAGGTACCTTTTTACTGCTAGGTAATAGGGGCATTAGGGTGAAAGAAACTCTGCCCATTGTTTCTCACCAGCGCCGGGAATCAAACCCGGGCCACAGGATTGTGTGTCCAGCGTACTATCCACACAGCCACCAGCGCCCTTATCCAACAGAGGATAAGTGATGTAATACAGCTCAGACACCAGACATTGTTGTACTCTCGGAGACAAAACTTGAAGATGATATTTTAAATAAGGTCATATTCCCAAGGGGCTACTCAGTTTGGAGATGGGACAGAAAAATTAGGAAATGCAGTGGTGTTACTGTGCTGGTGAAAGAACACCTATCATGAGGTTATCTTGAGATGATTTCAGGGCTTAATGTCCTCGCGGCCCTGTCCTCGACCAGGCCTCCTTTTTGTTACACCCCTCCAGGAAGCAGCCCGTAGCAGCTGTCTAACTCCCAGGTACCTATTTACTGCTAGGTAACAGGAGCATCAGGGTGAAAGAAACATCTTGCCCATTTGTCTCTGCCTCCACCGGGAATCAAACCCGGAACCTCAGGACTACGAATCTGAAGCGCTGTCCACCCAGCTGTCAGGCACCCAAATTTCATTTACCTAAAGGTAAACGAAATAATGATTGCCAATCCACGAGATGTTGACATAATAGCACTAGACATCTGCAATCAGGATGATAAAACTAACGATCATAAATGCATATAGTCCACCGCCATGCAACACATGGTCAGAGGAGGAGTTGGATAATAAACGTGAGGGTCTTCTAACAATAATGAGAGATTATACTGAGAGTTGATAAAGATAGATCATGACTGTTGGTAGTCGGCGACTTCAACTTGAAATCCATAGACTGGGAGACATATGAAGCTAGAACAGAGGATTTTTGGACTTGTAGATTCGTAATCCTCATCCTGGAAACATTCATGTTTCAACATGTTAAGCAAGCTATGAGGATGAGGGAAGGGGATGTTCCCTCTATGCTGGATTTGATATTTATCAGGAAAGAGGAGGAGATATTTGACATTCAGTACCTCCCTCCCTTGGGTAAAAGTGACCATGTCTTTTTGGGAATAAAGTATGCAATGTGTTATAATCTGGAAGAAAGTGAAGTTGAAGCAGTTGAAAAACCTGATTTCAGGAGAGGTCATTATGGGGAACTCAGACATTTCTTTAAGGAATTTGACTGGAAAGACTTGCTGTTAGGACATGAAGTAAGAGAGATGTATGTCAAGTTTTGTGAAATATATGATAAAGGCACAACAAAATTTATACCAAAGCAGAGATGCAGAACTGGGAAACAGGATTGGTTCAACAGAAATTGCGAGAGGGCCAGAGACCAAAAGACACAAAAATGGAACCAATGTAGGAAGAGGTCAAACCCCAAACATACCAGTGATACAAAGATGCAAGAAACAACTACACGGCAGTGAGGAGAGGGGCAGAAAGAAATTTTGTAAAAGGGAGTGCGGACAAATGTAAAACAGAACTAGGCCTATTCTATATATTCATAAACAAAAAATTGCAGGTAAAGAATAGTATTCAGAGGTTGAAAATGGGAAACAGATTCACGGAAAATGAAAAGGAAATGTGTGAAATATTAAACGAAAAGTTCCAAAGTGTGTGTGTACAAAATGAAATCTTTAGGGAACCAGACACAATAAGAATTCCAGAGAACAAGTTGGTCCAGATGGGGTTTCACCATGGGTTCTGAGAGAATGTGCATCTGAGCTCAGCATTCCACTTAAACTGATTTTTCAGGCATCCCTGTGTACAGGAGTTGTATCTGATGTGTGGAAAAAGGCTAACATAGTTCCAATCTACAAAAGTGGTAGCAGGGAATGGAATGGAATGGAATGGAACTATCAGGGGAAAGCTCCAAGTCATTGTGACTATATAGCACTGGGAAAGGGTAAGGATAAGGATTTGGAATGGGACAGGGGGAATGGAATGGTGCCCAACCATTTGGACGGTCGGGGATTGAACACCGACCTGCATGAAGCGAGACTCAATTATAGACCTGTATCATTGACAAGTGTGCAGTACTAGTCAAAATATTGGAAAAAATAATTAAAAATAAATGGGTAGAACACCTGGAGAAAAATGATATAATGACAGACAGTATGGTTTTTGATCTGGAAGACCCTGTGTAACGAATTTACTCAGTTTTTATGATTGAGCCACAGAGATTTTACAGGAAAGCGATGGTAGGGTTGACTGCATCTATCTGGACCTAAAAAAGGCTTTTGACAGAGTTCCACATAAGAGGTCGTTCTGGAAACTGGAACATATTGGAGTGGTGACAGGTAAGCTTCTAACATGGATGGAAAATTTCCAAACTGATAGAAAAGTGAGGGCCATAATCAAAGGCAATGTATCGGATTGGATACATAAACGATCTACCAGTTGGAATACAGAATTATATGAGCATTTTTATAATAATAATAATAATAATAATAATAATTTTTATTTAGGCAAAGGTACATACATAAAGAGAATTTACAAAGTTTGTTGGCCTTATAGATAAGAGCTAGTACAGACAATGCCTAAAGCCACTATTACGCAAAGCGTTTCGGGCAGGAAAAAACACTACTGACTAAAGCTTAAAACTAATGGGTAAAAAGAAAAAAATGCCTTGAGTACAAATAAAAATAGAGGTAAAAGAGGGGGGAACATTGTTGAAAAAACAGCACAAATACAATTACAAATTATTACAGTAAATTACATTAAAACAGCGTTGATTTGAAAAACAAAAAACAAAAACAAAAAACATACATGGGTTGACAATAGAGGGGTAAGGTAGGTTACAGGGAATTTATTAGGTATAGCTTCGTTTTTACCTTAACCCTTAAAGTGCGCATCACTTCATATGAAGTGTAAATCGTTTTACCAGTCAACTGCGCTTCACTTCATATGAAGTGTATGGGTACCGCGCACGATTTGAATGGCCCGCGGTGTAGCTGGGGGTCCCATACGCTGCCCAGGGGCTCTAGTAAACAGCGGCCATTTTGAAAAAAAATCCAGCTCACGCTCCGATGGCATGGGAGGCCTCAGTTTAGCGAGAGTCACCATGGCGAGCGCACGGTCAAACGCCTCACAAGCACGCATCACTTAGTCCCTCACCCCAGAGCAAATAGCCCACGAATTATTCTCTGAAGGTGAAGAAAGTGTGTTTGACGATTCAGACAACGATGAGGATTATACACAGTTGTCGGGAGATAGTAGCAGCAGCAGTGAAAGTGAGAATGACCGCCATGCCATGGCGAGGCCTATACGCTCTCCCATGCCTCCTCGCCCATTTTCTACCCCAATTCTACCACGACCTCACAGTTCCTGTGGATATTTTCTGTTTGAGGGTGACGAGTCAGAGGGAGGTGACTCCTTTTCTGGGTTTAGTGACTCAGATCAAAGTTTTATTGAGCCTGTGGCTGGTACCAGTGGTGTAACTGGGCGAGAAATTGTCGCGTCAGCAGCATCTCGCCCAGCCAAACGCCACCGCATGGCACCACATGAGGGACCAAGACCCTCGTGTTCACGTGCATCCACCTCACGTGCACGTAGCCGCCGTGCTTCTCGCAGACGGTATTCAGCTCCTGGTCGCCGGTATGCATCGCTTCCTCGCCGTCTTTCCTCTGCATCTCGCAGGACGCCTGGTGTACTTGAGTGGAGTGATGGTGACGACTTTATTCCTAATATTCCTCACTTTGACGATAAAGATGTAGGGATTACAAACCTTTTCCCTAATCAAGGTGAGGACATGGCTGAGATGGAATATTTTACAGCATTCTATGATGAACCACTCATGGAATACATTGTACACCAAACGAACCTGCATGCTGCTTACCTGATTGAGAGGGAAATCACAGAATTTTCACGACTGCAGCGTTGGAAAAATACCACAGTGGCAGAAATGTATGTGTTTTTGGCACTCTGTTTGTTGATGAAGCACTGTCACAAACATGCAATAAATGACTATTGGAGCAAGGACAAGACAATACCAACACCTTTATTCGGGAAATATATGTCACGAGACAGGTTTCAGATACTCCTCAGGTGTCTACATTTTGGAAGTGTTCAGGACCGAACACCTGATGATAGACTGTGGCGAGTGAGGCACTACATGAACGATGTTATTGGAAAATTCAGAGATTTTTACGTACCAGCACAGAAGCTGGTGGTTGATGAATCTCTCCTACTTTTCAAGGGACGTGTTCCATTCAAACAGTACATTCCCTCAAAACGAAACCGATTTGGCCTGAAATTTTTTGTTCTTTGTGATTGTGAGACAGGATACGTGTTACACATGATTCTGTACTCGGCTAGTGATGTAGACATTCCCGGTAACGACGAACATGGATTCTCGGGGAGTGTAGTGAAGACCATCATGGCTCCGTGGATGAACAAGGGACACATTTTATACACAGATAATTACTATACAAGTCCCTTGCTAGCTCGGTTCTTGCTAGAAAATAGAACCGGATTGGTTGGTACAGTAAAGCCACAACGAAGGGAAATGCCTGTGTTTGACAACGACATTGCAGTTGGTGAGTGTCAGAGAAGGAAAAGTGATAACATTCTGTCAGTTCGGTGGAAAGACAAAAGAGAGGTGAACTTGTTGACAACAATTCATGATGGAACAATGGTGAACAGTGGGAAAGTGAGCCATAAAACAAACGCACCACTATATAAGCCAGACTGTGTTTTAGACTATAATATCAACATGCGGTTGATTGATAAATCAGACATGATGATTGGCACTGCAGAGTGTGTGCGGAAGACATGTAGGTGGACGAAAAAAGTGTTCTTCCATCTTGTGGACATGAGCATGCTGAACTGTTTCAACATGTACCTTGTGAGAACTGGACGTAAGCCCACTTTCCGTGACTTTGTATTTGATGCTGCAATACAGTTATTAGGAAAGTTTGCAAAAGATGTCCCAGGTATTCAGCGGCCCATCATAAACCCACTGTTGCAGCATGCTGGTACTCCACGCCTCGCTCACACTGAAGGCTTCCTAGCACACAAACTTAAGTATTTGCCACCTGGTGTGAAGCGTGCAATAGCCCAACGTGATTGCTTGGTGTGTAAAACAACGACACGTAGAGACAAGAAACGGAAGCTTGTGCAAACATGGTGTGAAACGTGTGGTATCCCATTATGTGCTGTCGACTGCTTCAATGACTACCACAGTCTAGAAATCTTCTAAGTGTGCTTCAAAGTGTGTATAGCGTGTGCGAGTGTGTAAATATGTAAACATATAAGCAGAACATATAATATAATAGACTGTAATGACATATTATATTGCCGTAATTGAAAACATTTGTGTGCGCCTGTGTATACTCAAATATGCAACAATTATTGATACAAAATATGTTCAAACAATATTTGAAACACAATTAGTGAAAAAAAATTAGATAAAATGCGCTTAGACATTGTAAATAAATAGCGCGAAAATATATTTGTGGCAACTCTGGCTGTTTGAGGACCGCGCGCAACATCTCCCGGGCGTGTACTGCATGAGCGACCATGCAGATTGTGACGTCATCGCAGAGCTTCTCGGCTCTATTGCAACAAAAGTAAGTACAATAGAATTTTTTTTTTATTTTTCCCGTGATCAGTGAACAGAACTTAACAGATTAGCAAAAAAAAAAAATTTTTTTTTTTTTCAAAATGACATGCGCCTGTGTGGATAGCAGGATATTAGACCCTGAGCATGTTAAGGGTTAAACTGGTTGAGAGAGGTACAGTCTTTAACATGGTTGGGAAGGTCATTCCACATCCTGGGCCCCTTGATTTGTAGAGCATTTCTGGTTTGATTAAGTCGTACTCTAGGAATATCAAAACTGTATTTATTTCTGGTGTGGTGCTCATGGGTTCTGTTGCAACCTTCTATGAAGCTTTTGAGATCAGGATTGGCATTACAATTTAGCGTTTTGTATATGTATAGTACACATGAGAGAATGTGCAGTGACTTAATGTCTAACATATTCAGGGATTTGAATAGGGGTACCGAGTGATGTCTGGGGCCAGAATTGGATATTGTCCTAATAGCAGCTTTGTGTTGAGTAATTAGAGGACGTAAGTGATTTTGGGTAGTAGAGCCCCAAGCACAAATACCATAGTTGAGATATGGATAGATAAGGGAGTAATAGAGAGTCACCAGGGCAGGGCGTGGTACATAATATCTGATCTTAGAAAGAATGCCCACAGTTTTTGAAACTTTTTTTGATATGTTTAGAATGTGTCCCTGGAAATTCAGCTTGTGGTCAATGAGAATGCCAAGGAATTTGCCATCTAATTTGTTACAAATTTGGGTATTGTTTATTTTGAGATTTATTTGATTAGAGGATTTATTGCCAAACAGAATATAGAAAGTTTTGTCAATGTTAAGGGTGAGTTTGTTGGCAGT
This sequence comes from Procambarus clarkii, assembly GCF_020424385.1. NCBI lineage: Eukaryota > Metazoa > Arthropoda > Malacostraca > Decapoda > Cambaridae > Procambarus > Procambarus clarkii. The sequence goes on along the minus strand of NC_059610.1, from coordinate 191,591 downwards.
TAGCCACAGATGGACTTTATTTAGCTCAGTATTTACTGTGGCATTTAGAGCAAGGGGATCAGGACTGGAGTAAATGAAGGTTGTGTCGTCAGCAAATAGGATTGGTTTGAGGTGTTGGGAGGCATTTGGAAGGTCATTAATGTAGATGAGAAAGAGGAGAGGGCCAAGTATGCTGCCCTGGGGAACACCAATGTTGATGGGTAGGGTGGGAGAAATTGTATTATTCACAGAAACACATTGGAGCCTGTCAGTAAGTTTGTTTTGTTCATGATGCTAAGATAATAGGGAAGATAAGAAACTTAGATGATTGTCATGCCCTTCAAGAAGACTTGGACAAAATAAGTATATGGAGCACCACTTGGCAAATGAAATTTAATGTGAATAAATGCCATGTTATGGAATGTGGAATAGGAGAACATAGACCCCCACACAATCTATAAATTATGAGAAATCTTTAAAGAATTCTGACAAAGAAAGAGATTTAGGGGGTGGTTCTAGATAGAAAACTGTCACCTGAGGACCACATTCAGAACATTGTGCGAAGAGCCTATATATGCTATACTTTCTAACTTCAGAATTGCTTTTAAATACATGGGTGGAGAAATACTAAAGAAATTGTTCACGACTTTTATTAGGCCTTTTGTTAGACCTTTTGTTAAACATTATTTTTTCCATACAACCGCTGGAATATGCAGCGGTTGTATGGTGGCCATATCTTAAGAAGCACATCACCAAACTGGAAAAGGTGCAAAGACATGCCACGAAGTTTATTTATTTATTTATATATTTATATACAAGAAGGAACATTGGGATTGTGAGGATACATAGCATAGTAATTACATTCTTGTAAAGCCACTAGTACGTGCAGCGTTTTGGGCAGGTCTTTAATCTACGAAAATTTTAAGTAGGTAAATACTAGGAAAATTTATAAAAATGATAACAGGTACATAGCAAGAAAAAAAATAAAAGATGAGAGAAATTTGGAGGTATATTAAAGCACATAGGTAGCTCAGATTGATTGCAAATGACAGCGTGGATGGTAGTTTAACAAACATTAGCAGCCACAATACAGCATATGGCTAGCACATAAATAAATAAATAAAAATAATAAATGTTTATTTAGGTAAGGTACATACATACAAGAAATATTTACAAAGATTGGTGGACTTATAGATAGAGCTAGTACATACAATGCCTAAAGCCACTATTACGCAAAGCGTTTCAGGCATGAAAAACTTAAATGACAAGCTTAATACTAATTGAGCATAAAGAGTAAAATGAAAACAAGAAATGAAAACATAGCTGAAAAAGCAGCACAAATACAATTATGTCGACAAACAGCGCTCTTTAAAAAAAACAGACATTGGTTGACAATAGAGGGGTAAGGTAGGTTACAGGGAATTTATTAGGTATAGCTTCGTTTTTATCTTAAACTGGTTGAGAGAGGTACAGTCTTTAACATGGTTGGGAAGGTCATTCCACATTCTGGGCCCCTTGATTTGTAGAGCATTTCTAGTTTGATTAAGTCGTACTCTAGGAATATCAAAACTGTATTTATTTCTGGTGTGGTGCTCATGGGTTCTGTTACAATCTTCTATGAAGCTTTTGAGGTCAGGATTGGCATTACAGTTTAGCGTTTTATATATGTATAATACACATGAGAGAATGTGCAGTGACTTAATGTCTAACATATTCAGAGATTTGAGTAGGGGTACCGAGTGATGTCTGGGGCCAGAGTTGGATATTGTCCTAATAGCAGCTTTGTGTTGAGTAATTAGAGGACGTAAGTGATTTTGGGTAGTAGAGCCCCAAGCACAAATACCATAGACCTGAGAAAGGCCTTTGATACTGTTAATCACGATTACCTCTTATGTAAACTCCATCATTATGGAATCCGAGGCCATGCACTGGACTATATATCCAATCCTATCTTAGTGATAGACACCAATGTGTAGCCATCAATAATATAATCTCTCCCATTCTACCAATAACCGTTGGAGTGCCTCAGGGCAGCATCTTGGGACCCCTACTATTTCTTATATACATTAATGATCTGCCTAATGTCTCTAACATTCTGAAACCTATTTTGTTTGCTGATGATACTACCCTCATTTACTCCAACCCCAACCCACATACACTAAATGATGTTGTTAATAATGAACTAAAAAAAGTCCACTTATGGATGTCAACCAACAAACTAACACTTAACATAGAAAAGACCTACTACATCCTATTTGGAAGCAAATCTACAAATGCAATTCAGCTTCAGATAGACAATGTAAACATTAGCAATAAAAATGATGGAAAGTTTCTTGGCATATTCCTAGACAAGAGACTCAACTTCAGTACCCACATACAACACATAACCAAGAAAGTCTCTAAAACAGTTGGTATACTCTCCAAAATCAGATATTATGTTCCTAACTCTGCTCTCATCTCTCTATATTATGCACTAATCTATCCCTATCTCAACTATGGTATCTGTGCATGGGGTTCAACCACTGCAAACCACCTCAAGTCCATCATCACCCAGCAAAAATCTGCTATCAGAATAATATCAAATTCTGCTTTCAGACAACACACAGCCCCCTTGTTTAACTCCCTAAACATGCTAAACATAATCTCACTCCACAAATTCTCTTGTGTCAACTACATTTACAAAACCCTATTCTTAAATGCAAATCCTTGTCTGAAACTCTTCCTGGACAGATGTAATAGGACCCATTATCACCACACCAGAAATAAATATCTCTTCGATATCCCCAGAGTTAAACTTAATTTGTGTAAACACTCTATGCAAATAAAGGGACCCAGTTTATGGAACTCACTCCCTACTGAATTGAAAAGCTGTCCAACTTTTACATCATTCAAAATCAATACTAAAAAGTACCTAATTTCATCTTCATAGTTTTTCTCTTTTTGCCTTAAAATTGCACTGTATCTATTGCTACCCAATCTCCCAACCTTTTTGTTCCCAATCTGAACATCTCTACCATTGAGATCATTGCTGTTTTCTTAAATGTGCTGCCATTCTATTGTATGGTGTTTATAAATCTTGTTTATCTGTATCTTTTGCTACCCAGTCTCCCAATCTTTATGTACCCATTCTGAACATCTTTACCATTGTGATCATTGCTGTCTTATATGTGCTGTCAATCTGCTGTATGGTGTCTATTAATCTTGTTTAAATTACTAATCAAGCTGTCAATGTAATCAGTCAGGGCTTTAATATAACAATGTGCTTTAATATACTTACTTATCTCTCTCATCTCATTTTTCTCTTGTAATGTATCTTTCATTTATCAATTCTGATTGAAATTACCTACTTAAAATTATCTGCTAGATTAAGGACCTGCCCGAAACGCTGCGCGTACTAGTGGCTTTACAAGAATGTAATTACTGTACTATCCAATGTATTCTCACAAACCCAATGTACCTTCTTGTATATAAATAAATAAATAAATAAATAAATAAATAGTTGAGATATGGATAGATAAGGGAGTAATAGAGAGTCACCAGGGCAGAGCGTGGTACATAATATCTGATCTTAGAAAGAATGCCCACAGTTTTTGAAACTTTTTTTGATATATTTAGAATGTGTCCCTGGAAATTCGGCTTGTGGTCAATGAGAATGCCAAGGAATTTGCCATCTAATTTGTTACAAATTTGGGTATTGTTTATTTTTAGATTTATTTGATTAGAGGATTTATTGCCAAACAGAATATAGAAAGTTTTGTCAATGTTAAGGGTGAGTTTGTTGGCAGTTAGCCAAAGATGGACTTTATTTAGCTCAGTATTTACTGTGGCATTTAGAGCAAGGGGGTCAGGACTGGAGTAAATGAAGGTTGTGTCGTCAGCAAATAGAATTGGTTTGAGGTGTTGGGAGGCATTTGGAAGGTCATTAATGTAGATGAGAAAGAGGAGAGGGCCAAGTATGCTGCCCTGAGGAACACCAATGTTGATGGGTAGGGTGGGAGAAATTGTATTATTCACAGAAACATACTGGAGCCTGTCAGTAAGGTAGGATTTGAGGTATTGCAGGGAGTGTCCTCTGACTCCATAATGATGTAATTTAAGAAGAATTAATGAATCAATCAATCCATTAATGGAATCAATCATTAAATGGAATCATTAATGGAATCAATCATTAATGGAAATCAATCATTAATGGAATCAATCATTAATGGAATCATCATTAAATGAATCAATCAATCCATAATGGAATCAATCCATTAATGTAACATCACTTGTATGTATATACCTTACCTGAATAAACATCTGAATCTGAATCTGAAGAAGGTTTTGGTGGTTGACAGTGTCAAAAGCTTTACGCAGGTCCACAAATAACCCAACAGGGAACTCATTTTTATCAAGAGCTGTATGAATCAAGTTAAGCATACTAATAAGTGCATCGTTAGTGCTTTTTTGGGGTCTGAAGCCATATTGGCAAGGGCTAAGTATATTGTGTTTGCTAGATGCGAGTAAAGCTGCTTATAGATTAGTTTTTCAAAATTTTTTGACAAGTTTGGCAGGATTGATATAGGTCTGTAGTTAACATCTGTGAGATTACCACATTTGTGGACAGGCGTTACTCTCGCTTTTTTTAGAATATCTGGAAAGGTTTGGAGTTCAAGTGACTTGTTGAAGAGCAAAGCAATAGCAGGGGCTAAAGATCTGGAGGCTTTTCTGTGGGGAGCCCCTACGGCTCCCTGGAGCTTATCGGGCTAATGTATGTTATGTTAGACCGGGACATTAGCTAAGGAGTTCAGACCTACCAGGGACCAGCGCCAGAACCTGGCCCCTTCAGAGAGGTTTCAGGGAGCAATGGCCCTGGAAAACCCCATATGGTTGGGGGTTTTCCTTATCTGCCATCGACCGGGGTTAGGCACCCAGAAAGGTAGGCGTAACAAAACAAACCCCACATGGTAAGAAACTACAACAAAAACCGAACAGAGAGGTAGAAAACTCCCTACAATCCCAAGGAAACAAGCAAACAAGCAAACATCACACTTTACTGCCGCGCCGATCGTCCGCGCAGCCCTCCCCACCCCGGGAGGGGGAGGGGGGAGCCCCGGACCTACCGCGCCGGCTGCCAAGCTCCAGTTCGTTCGCTAATGTCAACCGGGATTGACGCTTCTCTGGCCTCAGTTTCCTAGGCGGTGTTTGCCTTGTGTGGCGTTCACTGCCGTGTGTTGTGGTGTGCGGTGGCCAGGAGTACTTCATCAGTGCCGGGGCTGCATGTGCTTAGTGGCTGACTTCCCTAAGCGCCCTGTGAGTACTGCCCTTGCGTAACAGGGTTATCTTCCCTGGGGCGTTCGGGAACCATTCCCGTAGAGGTTCTTGCTGCTCGGCATTTGCCTCGCCCTTGGGGCCAGCTGGGGCTTGGGGCCCTTGTTTGGCCCTGGGTAGGGTTTGGTATTGTGCTGGTTAGGGCGTCAAGGTGTTGCGCGGCAGGCGGCGGCCGGTTTCTGTTGCCTCTGGAGACGGTGTACTTTTGCGGGGTTTTTCTTTTGTTTTTTATTTTCTTGCTTGGTGGGGGTCTGCCTAAGGTGGTTATAGTTCCACTGGTAGTGTTTGGCGGCCCTCTGCTAGGCCCCCGTGCTTGTACACGTCTCAGGGGTTTTCAGTGCTATAATCTACCCTCTTGTTATGTTTGGGTTTCTTAACCGGTTAGCAACACCTTGCCCGGGCTTCCCGTAGTTGTTACCCTACGGGCCCTGGAAACCCCTGTCTGGGCTCGGGGGACCATTGAATGTGTCTTCCGGGTTCCAACCCGTCTTGAACGGGATCGTTGGTTGCTGTTCCCTTGTCTCCGGGTGACAGTCGCCATTTTTACCTCCGTCATGCTGCCTGTTGGGTCACTGACACCTTGACCCGGAGTCTTGCGAGTGATTCTCTGCTTGTTCTCCAGTACTCTCCTGATGTTATTACTGTTCAGAGTACAGGCGGCATCCGTGTTGCAAGCTAGGTTAGGTTGCTGCAACATGCTAGGTTGGTTTCCCACTCGAATGCCCCGTGGCCGCCCCATTTGGTTAGGTGCTGCTCGCCCCTTCTCTCCATGTTCCCGGCTCCGGACCGTCTGCGGGTTTCGGGGTCGGGGCGGGGTTCAGTTGCGGCAGAGACTCGGGCGGTTTTCGGGGGATGCCCCGTTCGGGTTGGGGACGGAGGTTTGAGCCTGTGCCTCCTGCCAAGGCTTCTGGGTCTTACCAGCGGCCCTTTCTTGTTGCCTTTCCCATGGGCTCTTGCTTTTCTTTAAGGGCGGAGGGCTTGGAGGACGGCTCTGCCCCGGGGCCTCTGTTGTTGGTTCCCGGGGCTGTGGGGGTTGCCTGCTAGCAGTTCTGGGGCAGTTTTGCCCCTTCAGGGGTTTTTCTGCTGTTGGGCGTCGTTTTTCGCCCTTCCAGTCTGCTAGCTTCCCACATTTGCTGGCGTGTTTTTGTGTATTAAGCGTCAGTCACAGCCCCTGCTGGCGGCCATTTTCGTCTGCCGGTTTCACGGCATGGCCACCAGGGCGGCGTTGCGGTTTGTTTACATGCGTCTGGGTGTGCGAGCGAGCGTCTCTGGTGAGTTTTCAAAAAATTTGCAGGGTTTTTGTTCTCCTGTTGTCGTTTCTTTGTTTTTCTGGTGTTTTCTTGCCGTTGCCTGTTCCTCTGGGAACGTTTGGGTGTTGATTTTGGGTCTGAGCCTCTGGGTTTAGGCTCAGTGCCCCTGGCTGGTATGCTTGCTCCCACACCTTGCCCCTCGGTTTTCGGTCTGTTGGGACCGTTTTCCCAGGGCGTTCTGCTGGGGTCTGTGCTTTGCCTTTTAGTGGTGTTCTCCGCCGGCAAATGTGGTGGTTTGGGCTCCCCCTGGTTCGATTCTGGGTTCCTTTGGGTTCCTTGGTTTCGTTCTGGAGGTTTCTTCCTCTTGGGCCCCCTTTTGTGGGTTCAGGGGACTTTGTTTCCTTGTGTGACCCGGTTCTGCCTTTTGGGGTTCCGGGGTCTTCCTGGCTTGCAGACTGAGCTTTTTGGGTCTTGGCACATGTTGTGGTTGTGCTGGGACTTTGTGGTTTTGCTGTCGAGGTGGGCCTTTTGATGCAGTTTTGTGCCTTCTTTGCCTGGCCGGCGTAGTGCTCTTTGCCACTAGTCGGCGGCTTGTGCTTTTACAATATATGTCCTCACCTAGTTGTGCTTGTGGGGGTTGAGCTCTGGCTCCTTGGTCCTGCCTCTCAACCGTCCATCAACAGGTGTATCGGATCCTGTGCCTCTTGGGCTCTGTCATGTCTACATGTGACATTGTATGGGGGTCAGCCTCGTTACTTGTGTGAGGAGTCGCCACATTACTTCCTAGTGCTTTCCCGTTCCCATTCTGACATTAAAAAAAAAAAAAAAAATTCTGTGGCTCTTTTGGGTACTCAGTTTCCACCTGTGTCCCCTAGTGCGTGTGCCCCTTGTGTTCCATAGCCTGTCCTTATCAACCCTGTCGATTCCCTTGGGTGTCTTGAATGTGGTGATCAGGTCTCCCCTCACTTCATCTTCCAGCGAAGTGTGGTTTCATTCCCGTTGTCTCTCCTCATGACTTCGGTAGTGTACTTTTTCTTTCTGAAGGGGTTCTGTTCCCTTCTCTGTTGACTGGGCGCTGGGGGAGCAGCTTGCTCTGTTGCCTCTCGCTTGGTCCCGCTGTTGGTGGGCGCTTTGGGTTGTCTTCCGGCCTCTGCTGGCGTCGGAGGACGGCTTCTCCCCCTTGGGGGGGTTCAGAGCTGGCGGGGTGGGCTTCTTCCCTGCGCTTCGTCATTTCCTCTTCGTGGGTGCGTGGGGCGTGGTCGATCCGCCCCATCCTTCTGGGCTTCCCGTCTGCTCTTTGCAGTCATGAGCTTTTCCCGTCTGCTCTTTGCAGTCATGAGCTTTTCCAGTCTGCAGTTCTTCTGGACTACTTCCGTCTGCGCCCTAGATCCTCTGCCCTGCTCGGAGGACTGTTGTCTCCTGTTCGGATTCTGTTAGGGCCGGGTGCATGGATGGTGGACCTGGACCTCCAGGTCACTTCTTGGCACGTTCCTCTCCAGTTTTTCTGGGGCTAGCACGGTTGGTAATTACCTATGTGTACTTACCTAAGTGTAGTTACAGGATGAGAGCTACTCTCGTGGTGTCCCGTCTTCCCAGCACTCTGTCATATAATGCTTTGATTATAATTGTCATATTGTCATATAATGATTGTCATATGTCATAATATATCTTCATATGATTGTCATACAATGCTTTGGTGGTGGGGCTTCAGGTTTGCTGTTTTTATTGCATTCCCTATTTTGTGAAGGGCACTTTGTATACTCTTTGCATCTTTACCGGATCTTAGTGCCCTGTCTGCGTCTTGAGATTCGGTGTCTGGCCTACCTCGACGACTGGCTGGAGTGGGCTCCCAGTCAGTCCGCTTGTCTGCTCGCCAGGGGATGGTTCTTTCCAGATCGCTGGGTTTGGTTTCCTGGTGATCTGGAGGTTTTACCTTCTGTTTCCGTCCCGGGTTCGGACCTGGGCCTTGTTTCAGGCTCTTGGGCCCCTCATTGTCTTCCCTCCAGAAGTGTTACTGTGGCTGTGGTCCCGCCTTTGGCTGTTCAGGAGGGGGTCCCGGGTTGCTCAGCGGTTGCTTGGGCGGTTGTGCGGGAGTTTGCACTTCGGCGTGCTTGTCTGCCCGCGGAGTCGGGTTTGGCTCCGGCGTCGGTTGGTTCCTACGGAGACTCCACTTCCGCCTCTTGCATTCCTTGGTTCCTCTGGGGATCTGGTGTTGGTGCTGCGTCACCAGCTTCCTCTTTGGGGTTTTCGGGGTTCCGTGCCTTGGCAGCTCCCCGAGCCTTCGCTCGATGTGTTCACGGACGGGTCGTCTCTCGGCTGGGGCTTTGTGACCAGTGCTCACCAGGTCGGCCGAGGTTGATGGAGTCTGTCTGTCCGTCGGGCTCACAGCCCGGTTCAGGTGTTCATGGCTGTCTGGTTTGCGCTTCGGAGGGTTTGGGTCACTAGGTACTCTACCATTCAGCTCTGTTTGGACTGTTCTCTGGTGGTTCTTGCCGGAACCACAGGGGGTTTGGTTAACCGTGTGGTTCGTGTCCGGGGTGTGTCCTGCGTCCTGGTGGACAGCTGTCTCGGTTCATTCCTCTTCGTGGGTTGGCCAGTCGTCGCCGATTCGTTTTGTTGGCTCTGTTGGGCTTATGGACTCCTGGCCATGGACGTCTTCGGGTCGGCGTGGTCTAGGCGTCGCCCGTTTTGTGGCGCCCTTCCCACCTGCGAGGACTTCACGGTGGAGGCTTTCGGCAGGCCTGGTCGAGGTGGGGGGTACCTGTACCTCTTCTCCCGGTCCAGCTGTTGCTTCGGGTTCTGGCTCGGTTGCAGCCCATTCCCACGAGAACAGTCCTTATGGTTCCACGGTGGCCGGCCCGGCCTTCTTTTCAGACGCTGCTTGATAGGTGTCCGTACCCGGGGCGTTTTTCCTGAGGCTTCGCCTCTTTCAGCAGGCCAAATCGGTCCTGTCCGTGACTGGTTCGGCCTTCTCTTTGGCTCTTCGCGTCTGGTATTTTGACGCAGGTATCGCCATCTCTATGGTGTTCAGGTGGCTTTGTTGACGGTGTCCCACCTGCGAGCTTCGTCTTGGAGACTGTATGACGTTTATTACGTTTTCTCGCGTTTTGTTTCCCCTCCGGCCTGCTCATGAGTCGCCTGAGCCATCCTGGTCCTTGTTCAGGGTGCCTTCTTCTCTTCCCCTCAGTTTGTGGTAGCCCCTTCGGTTCCAGTTTCCTCCTCTTTGGTACTGGTGGTAGCTTTATTGGTGTGCAGCCTTTCTCTGTCCTGGCGACGGTCGAGACGGCTGCTTTCCGGAGGGGTTCTTGGGGTATTGGTACTTGTTTGGTTTGGCCGGGGGGTGCGTCCTGTGTTGTCCAGTTGTGCTTTTTGCTGTTGCCGGCGTACCGTGCCTGGGGATGCGCTGTGGTTGATCCGGTTCCTTCGTTCCCTGTTTTCAGGGCTCGGGTCTCCCGGGTCGTCCGCAGTGTTTTCCTTCTTCCTGCGGTCTGTCTTTGCGCCCGTGCTGTTCAGACGTTTGCAGCAATTGCTGCTGTGTTGGTGACGTCTCGGGCTCATTTCGGGCGCAGGGAATTGTGGGTCGCACAGGTTTTTGGCCGCCCATCCATATGTGCGTCTGTTCTTGGGCGTTCTTGTTGCCTTGGGTCGCAGGTTTGCGACCGGTTGTCTTGGCTTTGCGTTGCAGAGTTTGTGGCAGCCGCCTCCCGGGTTAGCCCTTTCTTTTCCTTCTCTTTGGGTATGAAGCTCCAGGGAGCCGTAGGGGCTCCCCACAGAAAACCAGCGTTGAATGTAATGAAACGCCATTTTCTGGGTGAGCCCCGGAGGCTCCCTGGAAACCCTCCCTCCCACCGGTCGGCGGTTTTTTTTCGCGTTGGTTGAAGCTTAGCTTCCGAACTGGAGCTTGGCAGCCGGCGCGGTAGGTCCGGGGCTCCCCCCTCCCCCTCCCGGGGTGGGGAGGGCTGCGCGGACGATCGGCGCGGCAGTAAAGTGTGATGTTTGCTTGTTTGCTTGTTTCCTTGGGATTGTAGGGAGTTTTCTACCTCTCTGTTCGGTTTTTGTTGTAGTTTCTTACCATGTGGGGTTTGTTTTGTTACGCCTACCTTTCTGGGTGCCTAACCCCGGTCGATGGCAGATAAGGAAAACCCCCAACCATATGGGGTTTTCCAGGGCCATTGCTCCCTGAAACATCTCTGAAGGGGCCAGGTTCTGGCGCTGGTCCCTGGTAGGTCTGAACTCCTTAGCTAATGTCCCGGTCTAACATAACATACATTAGCCCGATAAGCTCCAGGGAGCCTCCGGGGCTCACCCAGAAAATGGCGTTTCATTACATTCAACGCTGGTTTTTTGTAAGCCTTTTGTAAGCCTTCTAATAAAAGAAGAAAGCAATGAACACAATGATAAAGTTGTTTGGATTAAGTACATAAAGATTGGGAGATTGGGTAACACTAGATACAGAGCAAATTTAAAGCTCAGTGTAGGAAACTACGAACATGAAATTAGGTACTTTTTGTATTTGTTTTTGAATGAGGCAAAAGTTTGACAGCTTTTGAATTCACTAGGGAGTGAGTTCCATAGACTAGTCCCTTTATTTGCATAGTGTGTTTACACAGATTAAGTTTGATCCTGGGGATATCAAAGAAATATTTATTTCTGGTGTGGTGATAATGGATCCTATTACATTTGTCCAGGGAGAATTTCAGAGCATGGTTTGCATTTAAGAACAGGGTTTTGTAAATGAGGTTGACACAAGAGAATGTGTGGAGGGAGTTAATATTTAGCAAGTTAAGGGAGCTGAGTGTTGTCTGAAAGCAGAGTTTGCTATTATTCTGATAGCAGATTTTTGCTGGGTGATGATGGGATTGAGGTGGTTTGCAGTGGTAGACCCCCATGCACAGATACCATAATTAAGATAGGGATAGATTAGTGCATAATAAAGTGAGAGGAGAGCAGAGTTAGGAACATAATATCTGATTTTGGTAATATCTGATTTTGGAGAGTATACCAACTGTTTTAGAGACTTTCTTAGTTATGTGTTAAATATGGGTGCTGAAGTTTAGTCTCTTGTCTAGGAATAGGCCAAGAAATTTTCCATCACTTTTATTACTGATGTTAATGTTGTCTATCTGTAGCTGAATTGCATTTGATGATTTGCTTCCAAATAAGATGTAGTAGGTCTTTTCTATGTTTAGTGTTAGTTTGTTGGTTGACATCCATAAGTGGACTTTTTTTAATTCATTATTCACAACATTATTTAGTGTATGTGGGTTAGGGTCTGAATAGATGAGGGTAGTATCATCAGCAAACAATATAGGTTTAAGAACATTAGAGACATTAGGCAGATCATTTATATATATAAGAAATAGAAGAGGTCCCAAGATGCTGCCCTGTGGCACTCCAATGGTTATTGGTAGAGTGGAAGAGGTTGTATCATTGATGGCTACACATTGGTGTCTATCACTAAGATAGGATCGGATATAGTCCAGGGCAAGGCCTCGGATTCCATAATGCTGGAGTTTAAGAGGTAGTTGTGATTAACAGTATCAAAGGCTTTTCTTAGGCCAATGAAGAGTCCAATCGGTAACTCATTTTTGTCAAGGGTTGAGTAGATTACGTCAAGGAGACTAATGATTGCATCATTGGTGCTCTTTTGGGACCGGAAGCCAAACTGGCAGGGGCTGAGTATAATGGTTCCCAGAACTGAAGGACAAGAGCTACGAGGAAAGGTTAGAGGCATTAAATAGGCAAAAACTAGAAGATAGTAGAAAAAGAGGCAATATGATCACTACGTTCAAAATAGTAACAGGAATCGATAAAATTGATAGGGAAGAATTCCTGAGACCTGGAACTTCAAGAACAAGAGGTCATAGATTTAAACTAATGAAACAAAGCTGCCGGAGAAATATAAGAAAATTCACTTTTGTAAACAGAGTTGTAGACGGTTGGAACAAGTTAGGTGAGGTGGTGGTGGAGGCCAAGACCATCAGTAGTTTCAAAGTGTTATATGACAGAGTGCTGGGAAGACGGGACAACACGAGCGTAGCTCTCATTCTGTAACTACACTTAGGTAATTACACTTGGGTAATTTCCATACCTTGTGAAGTGTAAAACAAAATTTGAAAAAGTGCAAGCATTTGCAACTAGATTAGTGGCAAGGTTAAGAGGGTTATGATATGAGAATAGGTTGAAGAACTGGACCTTAATGTTGGATGACATATAAAACAGACACAACATACTGAGGGGAATAGACAGGGTGAACAAGAACAGCCTCTTTAAGTTGTGAGAAAGTAGGACAAGGGGGACACATAGAAACCGGAAAAACAAATTAGTTGAAGAAATACACTCAAACTATACAGGTGGTCAACATGTACTGAAAGAAGTAACTGTGGAAGCCACCTCCACCCACAACTTTAAGGACAAGCTTGACAAAGATTTTGATCATCAGATTAGTTGAGCACAGGTACAACAAGGGTAGTAGGCAAGTAGGCAGGGCATAAAGAGCTAGAACTCACTTTCATGTAGTCACTGATGGGTAAGCACTGAAAGGTAAGCACTTTCCTAGAAGTGCTTACTTCTAGGAAACTAGAAGACAGAAGAAAAAGAAGTGATATGATCACTACATACAAAATAGTAACAGGAATTGATAAAATCGATAGGGAAGATTTCCTGAGACCTGGAACTTTAAGAACAAGAGGTCATAGATTTAAACTAGCTAAACACAGATGCCGAAGAAATATAAGAAAATTCACTTTCGCAAACAGAGTGGTAGACGGTTGGAACAAGTTAGGTGAGAAGGTGGTGGAGGCCAAGACCGTCAGTAGTTTCAAAGCGTTATATGACAAAGAGTGCTGGGAAGATGGGACACCACGAGCGTAGCTCTCATCCTGTAACTACACTTAGGTAATTACACTTGGGTAATTACTTAAGCTTATGCCTTAGAGAGGTGAAATACTCTTCCCATGGGGAAGAGTCTATGCAGTTTCTGTATAGGATTTTTTTTTTCTTTTTTAAATTTTGCTTAATTTTGATTAAGGAATTGTTGTGTAAAGTTAAACTTGTAATAGTTTATTTCCATGCTTTTCATAATTTTTGTGGTTTCATTTATTTCAGGAATCGTTGGCATCAATTGGCCAGGTGGTTAGTCATGTGGGATCTGGTGGGACATCCCCTGGGACAGAAGCTAGTGAAGCTCCACACAACTCCCTGTTGTCAGAACTTGATACTTCATACCGCATCTTAATTGAGAAATATGAAGCTCTCCTGGAAGCTCGGGAGCAGCAGCAGCAGCAACAACAGCAGCAACAACAGCAGCAGCAACAGTTGCAGCAACAACAGAACCAGAGCACACAAGGGTCAGGTTTTAGCCATGAAAGCCTTGTTCATCCAGGAGTTGATGATATGTCTGGCCCAATGAGTTTGGTGATGACAGACACCATACATGATTCCGCCATCACTATGAAGTGCCAGCGGTGTCATACCTGCACCTGTGACCTTAAGCCTTCTGTTGGTCGCCCTAAAAGCAATATGGAAGAGTTTTCAGAGGTGGAGACATCATCATCTGGTTTTTCAGATGGAGAAAGTAGGCTGAGTAACAAGGCAACACAAACTGGAGAAGAGACCCCACACCGTGAGATTTTTGATGACTTGACACCAACGCCAACTTTATCTGCCAAATGCTTAGACCTGAGCTCCCCTATCAACCCATGTGATAAGAGATTCCAGGCAGCTCCTGAGTATAAAAAGCTGTTCCAGGAGATTTTTACTGTCTTGAAGAAAACTGTAGATGAAAAAGATACTCAGACTCAATCTTCCAAGACCCCTCAGGTACAAGAAAAGATGTCGCAGGAAGTAAATTTTAGCAACGAAGCTACTCCTATCAGAGCTGATGACTTCAATAATTCTACAGTTATTGAAGATTCTAATATGTCTCTTGATAAAAATGAAGACTCCAAGTCTTCACCTGCAGAAATCTATGACATTGCATCTGCTCCAGATAATGTAGACTCTAAACTTCAGTGTATTGTGGAAAAGGAAATTGCTACTGTTATAAAAGAACTGAACCTTTCCGAAACTTCTCAGATTTCTGAGAATATATGTACAGAGGGCTTGAGTTTACAGGAGAAGAAAGAATGCCACATTACAGCAGAGGATCAACGCATTATCCACAAGCCACCCCGGCCTGATACCCTGGACTTGGGTAATGGCTCACGACCATCCAGCAGACAGAAGCGTCGTCGCCGTCACCAGCGCATTCGCCTAGACTCCTACCAACAACAACAGTATCAAGGTCAATACCAGTACACTCACGGAAGCCAGAGTCTGAATCACACTAATCATGGACAATTAAGCTACAGACAACACAGAAGGGACAGAGATTCCTATCAGTTGCATAATCAGAGGCAACCACAGGATGAATTCCCTACCTTACAGCCACAGTCAGAAGAAGAAGTTGGCAAGACTCGAATTGTCTATAATTCAAATCGAGGTCGCTGTGAACATCACAGATCACGCAGACACAGAGATCGTAGCAATAATGGCCAACATCACAAGAATCCTCAAAATGATAATGGTGACATTAAGCAACATTCCCAAAGTGAAAGTCAAAGGCATCAAACTTCTAACTCAGACGCGAGAGTGAAGCCAGCAACACCCAAGATTAATTACCCGTCCGTTGAAGTTGCGAAATTAAGAAAACTTGAGATGACATACGCAGAAGCTCTGAAACACTCGTTACACAGATCCTACTATAATCGTAGGTACTGATAGAGGTCCACATATTCGACGACAAAAAACATATGACTTTTGACATGTCAGTTAATGCATTAAATGTGCAGTCATATTCTGTAAAGAACTGAATTAAATTTTAGATAATAGTGTTGCAAAAGCTTCATTTGTTATGTTCTTTGTCTTATTTTATTTGATGGGTTGTGTTGTAAATATAATGATGTATATACATAGGTACACTCAAGTCATTGTAAGATATTATTTCTTTGGGTATATATATATTTATTTCTCTTAGTGTGCCAAGTAGCATTTAGTAGCTTGTAGTTTCTTCTGTTTATGTCCCACTTTGTTAATATATCGTTAATTATGCCACACCTTGTACGTCTGATGTCTCGTCACCTCTTCCCAGTTTGCTGTTACTGGTTGTGCATTTTGACTTCAGAACTCAATTTAGAATCCCTCCCCCTCTCTTTTGGAAGCTACTTTTGAGTACACTGTTAATTTTCTCTCTATGTTTGAGTAACCCAGTTCATGTGCCAAAGAACAGGCTAACTCTTTAATGCCCACAAAACTGTCACTTGGAATCATTT
This sequence comes from Procambarus clarkii, assembly GCF_020424385.1. NCBI lineage: Eukaryota > Metazoa > Arthropoda > Malacostraca > Decapoda > Cambaridae > Procambarus > Procambarus clarkii. Next base: position 175,741 of record NC_059610.1, on the reverse strand, counting down.
GCACGTCTCTGGATCCAGATTTCAAAGAGGAAATTTACCCAAGGATTCTGATTTTCCTTGAAACCCTAAACACTGTATTTTAAGGAAAACTGTTGTTTCAGTGTCACAAGTACTTGAGAGCTGGTACAGTATTTCATGTACTTCAAAGCTGGTAATGTCTCATGTGCTTGAGAACAGACCTATTGATTTCTAGTCTAATCTGAATTTTGTAATATATACAGTACTATATATCTATGTTATAGAGAATCTACGGTCACATATTTGGCAACTTATCAGAATGTGTTCCATTTAATAATTTGATCAAGTGCAATATTACCATATTCCAGCCAGTGTTTTCAGCGACAGTTGCAATTATCAGTCTCAAATGTTAAAGGATATTTTTTGAGCTGGAAGATTAGATGTGTTTGCAAAGTTTGAGTTGTACACCCGAGAACTGATGATTTCTGTATTGCGTTTATCTTTAGTTGGAGGGAATTTTGTGTTTGATTTATATAAAAAAAACAGACATGACTTTTCTGTTACGGTCCTCGAATAATAGTTACTTAGTCAGTTTCATGTTTTAATAGCATTAATTGATATTCAATAATAATTCAATATACTATGTGTATATGTATGTATGTGTAGTTAGGTAGGTTAGGTAGACGAAAAAACATTAATTCATGAAAACTTGGCTTATTAGGCAAATCGGGCCTTGAATAGTAGGCTGAGAAGTGAGTTCTGGCTATTAAGTACGACATATATATATATATATATATATATATATATATATATATATATATATATATATATATATATATATATATAATAATAATATACACACACACACACACATGCATACATACAAACACACACACTCTCACAATTATATACAGTGTGTTTTTGTTGCCTGCGCGCGCGCGCGCACACACACACACACACACACACACACACACACACACACACACACACACACACACACACACACACACACACACGCAAACAGTAAATAATAAAATACACATACAATAAATAATAAAATACACATACAGTAAATAATTCAGTACACGTACAGAGTATATAGTAAAATACACATACACACATGCATATATATATATATATATATATATATATATATATATATATATATATATATATATATATATATAATACAGTATTATATATATATATATATATATATATATATATATATATATATATATATATATATATATATAATACAGTATTATATATATATATATATATACACACACACACACAGTATATGCAATAAATTAACATATGTGTTGCCATCATCATGAAAACCAAGTTTGTAATGCTATGCAAATTATGTATGAGAAATGTTCATAGATAAATATTATTTGTGATAAAAATGTTCTTTAATCTGATCCTGTTCTAAACATGTGATCTTTTCATTGTAAAGTCTCTAAAAACTTAAAAATGCTGTGATTATTCACTCAGAATTAAAGGAGTATTGTAGACTTGTATCAGGAAAAGCTTGAATAGTTATTAAGTAAGTAAAAAATACCTCCTCCTCAGCCAAGGTTCAGCAAAAACTCTACATTATGTATCGTGTATCTTGAGTGCTGATCTCTTCTCTACATTTGTACAGCCACTGTAGTTGTGTGTCCTAGCTTGCCTTGGGTTAGCAGTGCAGTGCAGGTAGCTTGTAATGTAAGCTTAAATGCTGGACCAGGAAATATTAAACTATGTGATGAATAAGGTTTGTTTGATCTATTTACCCTGCAGTTTAAATTTTACATGTCAGTTCCATCATTATTTCATCAATATCATAGACAGCTTAGACTTTTTTGTCTCTTTTAAAGATTTTAAAAGATAATGGAGTCAAATCAACAATCGTAGCTGGAAAGGTGTTTTAATACATCATGATGATCTTAATAATAATAATAATAATAATAATAATTTTTATTTAGGCAAAGGTACATACATAAAGAGATTTTACAAAGTTTGTTGGCTTTATAGATAGAGCTAGTACATACAATGCCTAAAGCCACTATTACGCAAAGCGTTTCGGGCAGGAAAAAACACTAATGACTAAAGCTTAAAACTAATGGGTAAAAAGAACAAAATGTGTTGAGTACAAATAAAAATAGAGGTAAAAGAGGGAGGAACATTGTTGAAAAAGCAGCACAAATACAATTACAAATTATTACAGAAAATTACATTCAAACAGCGTTGATTTGAAAAACAAGAAAAAACAAAAAACATACATGGGTTGACAATAGAGGGGTAAGGTAGGTTACAGGGAATTTATTAGGTATAGCTTCGTTTTTAACTTAAACTGGTTGAGAGAGGTACAGTCTTTAACATGGTTGGGAAGGTCATTCCACATTCTGGGCCCCTTGATTTGTAGAGCATTTCTAGTTTGATTAAGTCGTACTCTAGGAATATCAAAACTGTATTTATTTCTGGTGTGGTGCTCATGGGTTCTGTTACAACCTTCTATGAAGCTTTTGAGGTCAGGATTGGCATTACAGTTTAGCGTTTTATATATGTATAATACACATGAGAGAATGTGCAGTGACTTAATGTCTAACATATTCAGAGATTTGAGTTGGGGTACCGAGTGATGTCTGGGGCCAGAGTTGGATATTGTTCTAATAGCAGCTTTGTGTTGAGTAATTAGAGGACGTAAGTGATTTTGGGTAGTAGAGCCCCAAGCACAAATACCATAGACCTGAGAAAGGCCTTTGATACTGTTAATCACGATTACCTCTTATGTAAACTCCATCATTATGGAATCCGAGGCCATGCACTGGACTATATCCAATCCTATCTTAGTGATAGACACCAATGTGTAGCCATCAATAATATAATCTCTCCCATTCTACCAATAACCGTTGGAGTGCCTCAGGGCAGCATCTTGGGACCCCTACTATTTCTTATATACATTAATGATCTGCCTAATGTCTCTAACATTTTGAAACCTATTTTGTTTGCTGATGATACTACCCTCATTTACTCCAACCCCAACCCACATACACTAAATGTTGTTGTTAATAATGAACTAAAAAAAGTCCACTTATGGATGTCAACCAACAAACTAACACTTAACATAGAAAAGACCTACTACATCCTATTTGGAAGCAAATCTACAAATGCAGTTCAGCTTCAGATTGACAATGTAAACATTAGCAATAAAAATGATGGAAAGTTTCTTGGCATATTCCTAGACAAGAGACTCAACTTCAGTACCCACATACAACACATAACCAAGAAAGTCTCTAAAACAGTTGGTATACTCTCCAAAATCAGATATTATGTTCCTAACTCTGCTCTCATCTCTCTATATTATGCACTAATCTATCCCTATCTCAACTATGGTATCTGTGCATGGGGTTCAACCACTGCAAACCACCTCAAGTCCATCATCACCCAGCAAAAATCTGCTATCAGAATAATATCAAATTCTGCTTTCAGACAACACACAGCCCCCTTGTTTAACTCCCTAAACATGCTAAACATAATCTCACTCCACAAATTCTCTTGTGTCAACTACATTTACAAAACCCTATTCTTAAATGCAAATCCTTGTCTGAAACTCTTCCTGGACAGATGTAATAGGACCCATTATCACCACACCAGAAATAAATATCTCTTCGATATCCCCAGAGTTAAACTTAATTTGTGTAAACACTCTATGCAAATAAAGGGACCCAGTTTATGGAACTCACTCCCTACTGAATTGAAAAGCTGTCCAACTTTTACATCATTCAAAATCAATACTAAAAAGTACCTAATTTCATCTTCATAGTTTTTCTCTTTTTGCCTTAAAATTGCACTGTATCTATTGCTACCCAATCTCCCAACCTTTTTGTTCCCAATCTGAACATCTCTACCATTGAGATCATTGCTGTTTTCTTAAATGTGCTGCCATTCTATTGTATGGTGTTTATAAATCTTGTTTATCTGTATCTTTTGCTACCCAGTCTCCCAATCTTTATGTACCCATTCTGAACATCTTTACCATTGTGATCATTGCTGTCTTATATGTGCTGTCAATCTGCTGTATGGTGTCTATTAATCTTGTTTAAATTACTAATCAAGCTGTCAATGTAATCAGTCAGGGCTTTAATATAACAATGTGCTTTAATATACTTACTTATCTCTCTCATCTCATTTTTCTCTTGTAATGTATCTTTCATTTATCAATTCTGATTGAAATTACCTACTTAAAATTATCTGCTAGATTAAGGACTTGCCCGAAACGCTGCGCGTACTAGTGGCTTTACAAGAATGTAATTACTGTACTATCCAATGTATTCTCACAAACCCAATGTACCTTCTTGTATATAAATAAATAAATAAATAAATAAATAAATAAATAAATAGTTGAGATATGGATAGATAAGGGAGTAATAGAGAGTCACCAGGGCAGAGCATGGTACATAATATCTGATCTTAGAAAGAATGCCCACAGTTTTTGAAACTTTTTTTGATATATTTAGAATGTGTCCCTGGAAATTCGGCTTGTGGTCAATGAGAATGCCAAGGAATTTGCCATCTAATTTGTTACAAATTTGGGTATTGTTTATTTTTAGATTTATTTGATTAGAGGATTTATTGCCAAACAGAATATAGAAAGTTTTGTCAATGTTAAGGGTGAGTTTGTTGGCAGTTAGCCAAAGATGGACTTTATTTAGCTCAGTATTTACTGTGGCATTTAGAGCAAGGGGGTCAGGACTGGAGTAAATGAAGGTTGTGTCGTCAGCAAATAGAATTGGTTTGAGGTGTTGGGAGGCATTTGGAAGGTCATTAATGTAGATGAGAAAGAGGAGAGGGCCAAGTATGCTGCCCTGAGGAGCACCAATGTTGATGGGTAGGGTGGGAGAAATTGTATTATTCACAGAAACATACTGGAGCCTGTCAGTAAGGTAGGATTTGAGGTATTGCAGGGAGTGTCCTCTGACTCCATAATGATGTAATTTAAGAAGAAGGTTTTGGTGGTTGACAGTGTCAAAAGCTTTACGCAGGTCCACAAATAACCCAACAGGGAACTCATTTTTATCAAGAGCTGTATGAATCAAGTTAAGCATACTAATAAGTGCATCGTTAGTGCTTTTTTTGGGTCTGAAGCCATATTGGCAAGGGCTAAGTATATTGTGTTTGGCTAGATGCGAGTAAAGCTGCTTATAGATTAGTTTTTCAACATTTTTTGACAACTTTGGCAGGATTGATATAGGTCTGTAGTTGTTAACATCTGTGAGATTACCACATTTGTGGACAGGCGTTACTCTCGCTTTTTTTAGAATATCTGGAAAGGTTTGGAGTTCAAGTGACTTGTTGAAGAGCAAAGCAATAGCAGGGGCTAAAGATCTGGAGGCTTTTTTGTAAGCCTTTTGTAAGCCTTCTAATAAAAGAAGAAAGCAATGAACACAATGATAAAGTTGTTTGGATTAAGTACATAAAGATTGGGAGATTGGGTAACACTAGATACAGAGCAAATTTAAAGCTCAGTGTAGGAAACTACGAACATGAAATTAGGTACTTTTTGTATTTGTTTTTGAATGAGGCAAAAGTTTGACAGCTTTTCAATTCACTAGGGAGTGAGTTCCATAGACTAGTCCCTTTATTTGCATAGTGTGTTTACACAGATTAAGTTTGATCCTGGGGATATCAAAGAAATATTTATTTCTGGTGTGGTGATAATGGATCCTATTACATTTGTCCAGGGAGAATTTCAGAGCATGGTTTGCATTTAAGAACAGGGTTTTGTAAATGAGGTTGACACAAGAGAATGTGTGGAGGGAGTTAATATTTAGCAAGTTAAGGGAGTTGAGTGTTGTCTGAAAGCAGAGTTTGTTATTATTCTGATAGCAGATTTTTGCTGGGTGATGATGGGATTGAGGTGGTTTGCAGTGGTAGACCCCCATGCACAGATACCATAATTAAGATAGGGATAGATTAGTGCATAATATAGTGAGAGGAGAGCAGAGTTAGGAACATAATATCTGATTTTGGTAATATCTGATTTTGGAGAGTATACCAACTGTTTTAGAGACTTTCTTAGTTATGTGTTGAATGTGGGTGCTGAAGTTGAGTCTCTTGTCTAGGAATAGGCCAAGAAATTTTCCATCACTTTTATTACTGATGTTAATGTTGTCTATCTGTAGCTGAATTGCATTTGATGATTTGCTTCCAAATAAGATGTAGTAGGTCTTTTCTATGTTTAGTGTTAGTTTGTTAGTTGACATCCATAAGTGGACTTTTTTTAATTCATTATTCACAACATTATTTAGTGTATGTGGGTTAGGGTCTGAATAGATGAGGGTAGTATCATCAGCAAACAATATAGGTTTAAGAACATTAGAGACATTAGGCAGATCATTTATATATATAAGAAATAGAAGAGGTCCCAAGATGCTGCCCTGTGGCACTCCAATGGTTATTGGTAGAGTGGAAGAGGTTGTATCATTGATGGCTACACATTGGTGTCTATCACTAAGATAGGATCGGATATAGTCCAGGGCAAGGCCTCGGATTCCATAATGCTGGAGTTTAAGAGGTAGTTGTGATTAACAGTATCAAAGGCTTTTCTTAGGCCAATGAAGAGTCCAATCGGTAACTCATTTTTGTCAAGGGTTGAGTAGATTACGTCAAGGAGACTAATGATTGCATCATTGGTGCTCTTTTGGGACCGGAAGCCAAACTGGCAGGGGCTGAGTATAATGGTTCCCAGAACTGAAGGACAAGAGCTACGAGGAAAGGTTAGAGGCATTAAATAGGCAAAAACTAGAAGATAGTAGAAAAAGAGGCAATATGATCACTACGTTCAAAATAGTAACAGGAATCGATAAAATTGATAGGGAAGAATTCCTGAGACCTGGAACTTCAAGAACAAGAGGTCATAGATTTAAACTAATGAAACAAAGCTGCCGGAGAAATATAAGAAAATTCACTTTTGTAAACAGAGTTGTAGACGGTTGGAACAAGTTAGGTGAGGTGGTGGTGGAGGCCAAGACCATCAGTAGTTTCAAAGTGTTATATGACAGAGTGCTGGGAAGACGGGACAACACGAGCGTAGCTCTCATTCTGTAACTACACTTAGGTAATTACACTTGGGTAATTTCCATACCTTGTGAAGTGTAAAACAAAATTTGAAAAAGTGCAAGCATTTGCAACTAGATTAGTGGCAAGGTTAAGAGGGTTATGATATGAGAATAGGTTGAAGAACTGGACCTTAATGTTGGATGACATATAAAACAGACACACAACATACTGAGGGGAATAGACAGGGTGAACAAGAACAGCCTCTTTAAGTTGTGAGAAAGTAGGACAAGGGGGACACATAGAAACCGGAAAAACAAATTAGTTGAAGAAATACACTCAAACTATACAGGTGGTCAACATGTACTGAAAGAAGTAACTGTGGAAGCCACCTCCACCCACAACTTTAAGGACAAGCTTGACAAAGATTTTGATCATCAGATTAGTTGAGCACAGGTACAACAAGGGTAGTAGGCAAGTAGGCAGGGCATAAAGAGCTAGAACTCACTTTCATGTAGTCACTGATGGGTAAGCACTGAAAGGTAAGCACTTTCCTAGAAGTGCTTACTTCTAGGAAACTAGAAGACAGAAGAAAAAGAAGTGATATGATCACTACATACAAAATAGTAACAGGAATTGATAAAATCGATAGGGAAGATTTCCTGAGACCTGGAACTTTAAGAACAAGAGGTCATAGATTTAAACTAGCTAAACACAGATGCCGAAGAAATATAAGAAAATTCACTTTCGCAAACAGAGTGGTAGACGGTTGGAACAAGTTAGGTGAGAAGGTGGTGGAGGCCAAGACCGTCAGTAGTTTCAAAGCGTTATATGACAAAGAGTGCTGGGAAGATGGGACACCACGAGCGTAGCTCTCATCCTGTAACTACACTTAGGTAATTACACTTGGGTAATTACTTAAGCTTATGCCTTAGAGAGGTGAAATACTCTTCCCATGGGGAAGAGTCTATGCAGTTTCTGTATAGGATTTTTTTTTTCTTTTTTAAATTTTGCTTAATTTTGATTAAGGAATTGTTGTGTAAAGTTAAACTTGTAATAGTTTATTTCCATGCTTTTCATAATTTTTGTGGTTTCATTTATTTCAGGAATCGTTGGCATCAATTGGCCAGGTGGTTAGTCATGTGGGATCTGGTGGGACATCCCCTGGGACAGAAGCTAGTGAAGCTCCACACAACTCCCTGTTGTCAGAACTTGATACTTCATACCGCATCTTAATTGAGAAATATGAAGCTCTCCTGGAAGCTCGGGAGCAGCAGCAGCAGCAACAACAGCAGCAACAACAGCAGCAGCAACAGTTGCAGCAACAACAGAACCAGAGCACACAAGGGTCAGGTTTTAGCCATGAAAGCCTTGTTCATCCAGGAGTTGATGATATGTCTGGCCCAATGAGTTTGGTGATGACAGACACCATACATGATTCCGCCATCACTATGAAGTGCCAGCGGTGTCATACCTGCACCTGTGACCTTAAGCCTTCTGTTGGTCGCCCTAAAAGCAATATGGAAGAGTTTTCAGAGGTGGAGACATCATCATCTGGTTTTTCAGATGGAGAAAGTAGGCTGAGTAACAAGGCAACACAAACTGGAGAAGAGACCCCACACCGTGAGATTTTTGATGACTTGACACCAACGCCAACTTTATCTGCCAAATGCTTAGACCTGAGCTCCCCTATCAACCCATGTGATAAGAGATTCCAGGCAGCTCCTGAGTATAAAAAGCTGTTCCAGGAGATTTTTACTGTCTTGAAGAAAACTGTAGATGAAAAAGATACTCAGACTCAATCTTCCAAGACCCCTCAGGTACAAGAAAAGATGTCGCAGGAAGTAAATTTTAGCAACGAAGCTACTCCTATCAGAGCTGATGACTTCAATAATTCTACAGTTATTGAAGATTCTAATATGTCTCTTGATAAAAATGAAGACTCCAAGTCTTCACCTGCAGAAATCTATGACATTGCATCTGCTCCAGATAATGTAGACTCTAAACTTCAGTGTATTGTGGAAAAGGAAATTGCTACTGTTATAAAAGAACTGAACCTTTCCGAAACTTCTCAGATTTCTGAGAATATATGTACAGAGGGCTTGAGTTTACAGGAGAAGAAAGAATGCCACATTACAGCAGAGGATCAACGCATTATCCACAAGCCACCCCGGCCTGATACCCTGGACTTGGGTAATGGCTCACGACCATCCAGCAGACAGAAGCGTCGTCGCCGTCACCAGCGCATTCGCCTAGACTCCTACCAACAACAACAGTATCAAGGTCAATACCAGTACACTCACGGAAGCCAGAGTCTGAATCACACTAATCATGGACAATTAAGCTACAGACAACACAGAAGGGACAGAGATTCCTATCAGTTGCATAATCAGAGGCAACCACAGGATGAATTCCCTACCTTACAGCCACAGTCAGAAGAAGAAGTTGGCAAGACTCGAATTGTCTATAATTCAAATCGAGGTCGCTGTGAACATCACAGATCACGCAGACACAGAGATCGTAGCAATAATGGCCAACATCACAAGAATCCTCAAAATGATAATGGTGACATTAAGCAACATTCCCAAAGTGAAAGTCAAAGGCATCAAACTTCTAACTCAGACGCGAGAGTGAAGCCAGCAACACCCAAGATTAATTACCCGTCCGTTGAAGTTGCGAAATTAAGAAAACTTGAGATGACATACGCAGAAGCTCTGAAACACTCGTTACACAGATCCTACTATAATCGTAGGTACTGATAGAGGTCCACATATTCGACGACAAAAAACATATGACTTTTGACATGTCAGTTAATGCATTAAATGTGCAGTCATATTCTGTAAAGAACTGAATTAAATTTTAGATAATAGTGTTGCAAAAGCTTCATTTGTTATGTTCTTTGTCTTATTTTATTTGATGGGTTGTGTTGTAAATATAATGATGTATATACATAGGTACACTCAAGTCATTGTAAGATATTATTTCTTTGGGTATATATATATTTATTTCTCTTAGTGTGCCAAGTAGCATTTAGTAGCTTGTAGTTTCTTCTGTTTATGTCCCACTTTGTTAATATATCGTTAATTATGCCACACCTTGTACGTCTGATGTCTCGTCACCTCTTCCCAGTTTGCTGTTACTGGTTGTGCATTTTGACTTCAGAACTCAATTTAGAATCCCTCCCCCTCTCTTTTGGAAGCTACTTTTGAGTACACTGTTAATTTTCTCTCTATGTTTGAGTAACCCAGTTCATGTGCCAAAGAACAGGCTAACTCTTTAATGCCCACAAAACTGTCACTTGGAATCATTTGCACGTCTCTGGATCCAGATTTCAAAGAGGAAATTTACCCAAGGATTCTGATTTTCCTTGAAACCCTAAACACTGTATTTTAAGGAAAACTGTTGTTTCAGTGTCACAAGTACTTGAGAGCTGGTACAGTATTTCATGTACTTCAAAGCTGGTAATGTCTCATGTGCTTGAGAACAGACCTATTGATTTCTAGTCTAATCTGAATTTTGTAATATATACAGTACTATATATCTATGTTATAGAGAATCTACGGTCACATATTTGGCAACTTATCAGAATGTGTTCCATTTAATAATTTGATCAAGTGCAATATTACCATATTCCAGCCAGTGTTTTCAGCGACAGTTGCAATTATCAGTCTCAAATGTTAAAGGATATTTTTTGAGCTGGAAGATTAGATGTGTTTGCAAAGTTTGAGTTGTACAC